>JABUQX010027950.1:0-5000 GCA_015478945.1 Trachelipus rathkii
GTCTTACGGCTCAAATTTCCTGACCCACATAAATGTGTGTAATAGTTTCTTTAACAAAAAAATACATCGTGAAAAGTGAATCCTTATAACTTAGTCTTATATTGGCAAACCAAAAATTTGTTGGCGAAACGGTATATCGGCATCCACAATTTTTAGTAGTACAGTAAAATTTGAATTTGTCAACAATTTTCGTGATATAACAGTTGGAATGACATTTATCGCAAATGTTTTGTTCCAAAATCAGTTTCTAATACCGCAAAAACCTTAATAAAGTGGATTCGTCATTACAAATATCAAATAGGTCGTATAAATCCATATTTAAAGTTAAGTAAATCACTGTCCAAAAAAATTTACACTTAACTTAAACCATTCTAAAGCACAACTAAATATTGCAAAACCTTAAATACACTACACTTATTATTCTAAATTTCATATATTTCCTAAATATTCATATGTAAAATTTATTCAAGTCACACATCCTATCTGAACAATTTCTTAAATAAAAATGAATCCAATATGGCTCCTTTAATGTTTATAAATAACATATTTCACAGCCTCGGTATCTTAGGTATAATCGATATACCTATATCGAATATCATTCTTAAACATAGAATTTTTTTGGGGTCAGACGAATTCTTCATAAGAACAGGGATCGATTCTCTAAAGAGAAACATATTTATATATATATATATATATATATATATATATATATATATATATATATATATATATATATATATATATATATATATATATATATATATATATAAGAAACAAAAAGACGAACAAAAGCTTTGATATCATTTAATAGGACGTTTCGGGTTAACCAAACCCATCATCAGCTAAAACAGAAATTAAAATTACAGTAAAATAATATTCAGAAAGTTAAAAATTAATAATACTAATAATGATAATAATAATTTAATATCAATAACACAATATCCATAATCGATATAATAATAATATTAAAGAAGAACCACGAAAACAAGGACAAAAAAAATAAATAAATAAAATCAAAAACTAAAACTGAAAAAAATAATAATAGCAATAATAACCACAATGATAAAATAATGTTAAGATTATCAAAATAATAAACCACACTACATTACCTGTTTAGTTGACAGTCTTAAGAGGAATGTACAATAACAATGAAACCAACTGCTTATATACTAAATTATCAGAGCATTGGTTGGTTGTGTATTGATGCATATTTAAAATAAGTATAAAATATATATTTGACACAATGGAGTCAATAAATTATATTAAACAGTGATTTAAAACGGGATTATAAAATTAAAATTAAAAACAGTAAATAAATTAAAACAGAAATAACTTGATTGAGGAGCTATCAAAGTTGAGTTCTGGCTTTGTATTATGAATGTGAAAGCTCTCGAGGGTCCTCCGCTCAAGCAAATCCGACATTCACAATACAAAGCCAGAACTGAACTCTGATAACTCTTCAATCAAGCTATTTTTGTTTTAATTTATTTATTTATTTTTCATTTTTTATATTTTACTTTAATTTTATAATCTCGTTTTAAATCACTGTTTAATTTAATTTACTGACTATTGTGTCAAATATATATTTTACACTACTTTTAAATATGGCTCAACACACAATCAACCAATCTAATTACAATTTAGTATATATTATATATTCCTCTTAAGACTGTCAACTAAACAGGTAATGTGGTTTATTATTTTGATAATCTTAGCATTATTTTATTATTGTGGTTATTATCGTTACTGTTATATATTATTTTTTTATTTATTTTATTTTATTTATTTTTTTTTTTTAGTTTTAGATTTTGATTCTATAATTATTATTTTGTCATTGTTTTTGTGGTTATTCTTTATTATTATTATTATTATTATTATTATTATTTTATTATTATTATTATTATTATTATTATTATTATTATTATTATTTTTATTTATTAATTATATATATATATATATATATATATATATATATATATATATATATATATATATATATATATTAATATAATATATTTATATATATATATATATATAAAATATATATATATATATATATCTATATATATATATTATTATATATATATATATATTATATATATATATAACTTGCTGGTGAAACAATATTGGTGAATTGGTGAAATAAATCCTGCGATAAAAGAGTGAACAAAAGTGCAAGAAGAAATAATGCCTCAGATTTAGTTTAAAATACCTCTATTCGAATGCCTTAAAGGAATGGAATGACATGAAGAGGGTCATTAAAACTTGAAAGGAAGAATAGCGACGCACACGAAGGAAATTAACATATAATGATACAAATTTTCGATTTTAAGTTTGACCTTATGATATGGTGGTTCGATTAAAAGAAATCTATCTGTCTATCTCTCTCTTCTCTCTCTTCTCTCTTCTCTCTCTCTATCATAATATATATATATTATCTATTATTATATATATATATATATATAATATATATATATATTTATATATTATATATAATATATTATATATATAATATATATATATATATATATATTGAAGTGTTTAAGTTAGTTTCCCCAAACGAAAATACTTACAGAATGAACCATAAAAGCAAAAGTAACAGAAATATCACAAAGTCTATTAAATTTAAAAATGACTTATTTTCATTAATCAGATGTTAATAATTAAAAACTGTATATTAAAAATATTACATTTGTATATTATATTATAACATATTAAATCAATATTTTGATAAAAATATTATATTTTATAAAAACTGTACTTTTAAGGCAATATAATGAACTTTTAAACAATAAATTCCATCTTGTGTTTATATTTATGGTTCAGAGTGTCGAAGCCAAACGCCATTTACCAAAAGCTTTCGGCATGTTTCATTTTATTATATTTACAAAAATCCATTTTTAGAAAAGTTAGACGCGATAAATTAATTTTTTTTTTAATGTATATATAAATATTAATAATAGGAAAATAAAAATAAAAAAGTTATAAATTTGTCAAATGTAATATTGAATTAATATTCTGTTAAAATTTTTATTTTTCTTTATGTAATTTTTTTTAATTATTTTTGTACCGACTTTTTCGTTAAAAATAAATAATTGGATCTTCTGCTTTTTGTCTTATTAGCCTTTAAAAGAAATAATTCGTAGCGCTTTGCTACAACTACAGAGATAATTTGCTAATATAGAACAATAAGCGGAAATATCAGATCCGACCTACGAAGCCAAGAAGAAGAAGCTCTGCAAGAAGTTGGACTCCCTCGTCTCTCTACTAGAAGTTGGGCTGCCTCATCTCTCCCCCGGAGTTGGACTACAAGATCTCCGACTGGCCCTACGTCTCTCCCTCTCTCTGAGCCTACCAAGAGGCTTAGGAACCTTCCCAGGGTTACCAAGAACCCTTTGGGCGATCTTCAGAGGTTCTCCTGTCGGTGGATGGTGCTTTCACCTGACCTCCGAGATTCTCCAGCTCGTCTACCACCTAAAAAGTAGTTTAACTACTAAAGAGATAATTTCGCCGGTAACCGCTGAGGTTACCTGTCATAGAGATAATTACAGAGAGTATAAAATACTCTCTGTCCCTTCCAGATTGTCCCAGAGTTGGCCAGAAGAACACCCAGCCCTCCTGTTTAGCCAACGATTTACCAACGAGCCCGTGCAGATCAGCATACCCTCTCCGACAACCTTCGACCGCCTTTGCCTTAGCCGGACTTAATCCGAACCAGTCGACGGCTTGTCCTGAAGTGGAACAGACTGACATCGCGACATACATGCTGATCATCCTCCGTCGTTATATAGTTGTCATACCAGATAATAGGATATCATATTAAGTGGTGACCATACGACCGATAACTATATAACCAGAACCGACAACTATTATATATATATATATATATATTAGATGGTGTATATATATTATAATTATATATATATATATTATATATATATATATATATATAATATATATATTATATATATATATATATATTAGAGGTGTAGCGGATGGTGATTTTCACTATCCGCGGACTGCGGAATCGGATGCGGAATAGTAAAAACTACTACCGCGATTGCGGAATGCGGATAGCGGATGAGTTTAATTTTTAGAGTATAGTCACAAGTTGCTTCGCAATATATAATATATATATATAATATATAATATATAATAATATTTAATATATATATATATATAAATATATATATAATATATATATATAATATATATATATATATATATATATATGTGTTACAAAGTGCAGAACGCGGACGCTTGGACCCAACTCTTTTGCATCCCAGGAACCTCCTTCTCAGCCTCCACATTTGGAAAAGGATTATGTATATTATCCCTTGTATTATCGAACTTCTCAATTATGCTTCAAAAACAGAAGCTTCTGATCCCTTTCAGAAGGAGAGTTGCTTCTCTTTTCGTCGTAAATGGGATCCCGCCACCTGAGAGACGTTCACTCTACACTTGTTTAATAAGAAGGATCATGCTAAGAATTCCCTGTCCGACTTCTTAAGATATGGAAAACTTTTCTATTATCAGCGCCACCATAACCAGTGGATCTTTATCTGATTCCAAAGCTTTTTCGTTTTGATGATTCTTCGATCAATTGATAGAGTCTTTGAACACAACGATCAAGATCTCTTCGTTGGCTGTTAGAAAGCAAAAGAACATTCATGGGATTCAGCAATGATAAAATCGCTAACTAGAATGTTAAATTGCGTGTGTGTTTCTGTGAACTTTTGCTTTTAATTGGCTGGTGATTTCTGCTTTAGCAGCATTTCAATCACATGAGGCATCCTATAATTAATCTTTCACCCCTGTGAAACACTGGTTCAACAAATTTGGTTTTGTATCTAGGATTTAGAAAAGTTGCTATTGCACACGCGTCATCGTTTTGTAGAGTTTGAAATCTATTATCTATCTCCAAGCATGAATGTTTCTGGCATCTTTGAAAGTTCCTTACTTATATATATATTATATTATATATATATATAAATATATAT
>JABUQX010027950.1:10000-22409 GCA_015478945.1 Trachelipus rathkii
TATCCTGGTAATTTAGTGTCATGGCCGCTGTCATTTGGTTCTCCACAACAAATATATATTATATATATCATATATTATTATCTATATATATATATATTATATTTATATAATAATATATTATATATATATATTTATATAATATATATATTATAAGTATATATAATATGACGTATATATACTAATTATAATCTATATTAATATGTCTTCTTCTTCACTTTTCCTTTTTATTCCCAAGACTGGGATTAAGGTGTGTGACAGACATCAGGAACAGAAAAGCAGTAGGAAAATTATGAAACCAAAGTCGAAAAAGAAAGCCCAGAAATAACCGGCCAAATTCTGTACCATTAATTAGGAAGAACTCGTCGCAGTCAAAAATCCACCCTAAGCTTCACGGGACCATGATGGACCCTCATTATGGTAAATTATCAGTGTAAACGTTTCATTGCCCTGCCAGAGATGGGTGCCCACAACCAACCCCCGCTCTACAACACCCTGCCATTCACTCTGATTAAGCACCCCTTTAATTCTCGCCTCTGCCAACTCCCATTCTACTCCTTCAAAACACTTCATTTTACAGTCAAATCCCACTTTTTCTTCGTCTCCCATCTGTCGGTTCCCAACAACTGCAACTATACGCATCCGCTTAACAACCGACTATCATTCATTCTTTCCACATGACGAAAAAACTATCTCAACATACTCTCATTTTCTCATCGTTTTTCCTTTCCTTTTACATTGATTTTGAGACTATAATACGTTCATGGTCCTCATTTTATCAATTCTTCTCACTACTCCTAGCTCTCCCCTAAGATTGTCCATATGAAAACATTGAACTTTAGAACTTTAGATCTATACTTCTTTATTCCAGACCATAGTCTCACTGCTATACATAACACAGGTAGCAACATACACTCATGTCAAGACCCTAGCTTTTTTATCTAGTCCTTTAACAATTCACTCATGAATTTAATTGCATCAGCCACCTTCCTGCCATTCACAAGCTTTCCTACTAACTCTGCATCATCCGTCCCTTTTCAACCAACCATATTCCTAAATATTAAAACTTAGACACTTGTTCCTGCTGCTCAACTCCAACATAGCTTCACACTGAGGACTACCTCATTCACAACTGGGTTTGGGAAAAAAAAGAAAAAAATTCAAATCGGTTTTTTTCATGTTTTTTTCATTTTTTTTTCTCATTTTTTTCATTTTTCATTTTAATGTATTCTTAATAATATGAAGAGGCTAATATGATAATTCACTTGAATATTTTCATTTTTCAAATATCAGATACTTTGAAATTAAGGCAAATTCCATTACTGAATATAAGAAAGTCAAATACTAATGAAGAAGACAGATATTTTTATCATTGTTTTCTGTTTCAATTTTACAGTGGTTGTGCCGTGCATGACTGCAGTTTGTAGGACTTACTACCGTTCTAATCTTAACTGGATGTATTTACATTTGGTATCAATATAATCATATTTAATTTACTTTTAAATATTAATGGTTATATTATTCATTATATTGTATTTAGAGTCGATGACAAAACTCAAAAGTGACTGCAACTGAATAAATAAAAATAATTGAAATTAAAGAGTGTATACCAAGATTGTAAATTAAGGAGGATGAGTGAATGGCTAGAATTAGAATAATATTGCATTGTGGAAATATCAACTTTTGATTCACTAACCACTAGTCCCCACTCCCCAGCCCCCAGTTCATCTACCGAGCACGAAAGCTGCTGTGTCCCTGATTGTGTCTCTGTAAATTCACCGTCATCACCTTCTGGACCATCAGCGTGATTCAGCCACAATTTAATTTGCTTATGAATGATAAGTCTGCGATAATCTCGTTCTAATTAAGTCATCTCGGGTGAAGAATGACGTGGTCGCAAGGAGCATGGGGGAGTAACAGACTCTTATAGTAAGCCGTTAGCTTCATTAGCATAAATCTTCTCGTCTCACGTAGGACGCAAATTTTCAGAATGTTCCTAGTGTTCTTAATGATAGAGCAATAAATACTAGTTTTTGCGTCTGTCTGCACAACAAAAGTTATATTTCATTGGAGGGCCTTTTAATTAATTACCTTTTGATATTTCCTTTAAAAAGTACAGTCACGACCTTTTTGCATCGTGGCATTTCTAATGTGATTAAATAATTATGGATTAAAAATTGTTCATCGGAAGAGCTGAAACAGAGTAGCCAAAATATTGAACACCGCATAAAACAAAATTTAGACTTTATACAAGAGTCTAGATATTAACAAGAGTTAGATTTAAATTAAGAAACTTTTGAACACAAATTTAGGGCTTCCACCTTGTTGAAATTGGAACCAAAAATGTCCAAATTAGAGCATATTGGTATGAAATTTAATAATATACAATTGTTCAAACATGTAAAGTCCACAATTTATTGAAATAAAAGATAAAAAAAAAAAAAATTTTTTTACGTTTTTTTCATGAAAAAAACCGTTTTTTTCCACAAAAAAAACGAGCTTGTTTTTTTCCTTTCCCAACCCTATCAACAACCCTATCCTGAGTATCTGACGTTCTACTTTCACACTCCTTGTACACACCCTGCCAAACTCTCCACCAATTCCTCTCAAACTATCTCTGTCAGATTCGCCACAAGCAAAACAAATCATCCGCATATAAATAGTAGGTGGCACCCTCCACTCATCTCCATTCTCCATCATTCTAACACCATTTCCTGCCACAGGAGTTGATCCCTCTGCAATGGCGCTGTGAAGGGCTTGCCGAGAGCCAGCGTCCTGAAGAAAGAATTTTGTGATGAAATCAACGTTACGACTCTATCCAATAGAGCTGAGTCACATATCTATCAAGAAATAAAACTGGCTTAACCATGATGACAAATGTAAAAATCAACCCTTATTTCCACAGTTGTATGATTCCTCTTGTCCGTAAGATGGAAAGGTGGTGGGCCTTGTTTGGAATTGACCCACTTCAAGAATCAAAATTCAGAAAAATATTTGGCTGAAATTTGCTTACACTATGGAGCTTATGAAACCTAAAAACGATTCATTAAGCAGGGAAGAAGATACATGATTATAAGGAACATAAATAATGTAAATGGAAATAATACATATACCGGTATAAAAATATATACAGTAATATATCAGTGGTGTACTCAGAAATATATATTAAGGTGGAGTTGGAGCCACTGTGAACAGCAACCCCAACAATAACCCAATGGGGAGTAACTCCTTAACATTTTTAGGGAGTTTATTCCACAAATCTATGCCCTTATATGAGATGGCCCTCCGAGATTTCATTAGGGTAAAGTTTGCTTTTGTCTAGGGTAAGGAATTTGACGCTAGTGCGATGTTGTTCTTAAGAGTTTGGTTCTGTACATTTGTTAGCCAAAAAGATAATTTGTCCAGTTTCCCATTGTGATTTAAAGATGTAACTACTTACTGTAAGGGTGTAGATATCATGAAGTTTTAGCATAGACAAATTTTTGAATAGTGGGGTTGTGTTCACGGTAGTTTCGGGGCCCTGATATTACACAAATTATTTTTTTTGTCTAATGATTAGGGGTTTTAGCAAGTATTCACTTGCACAACCCCGTACTGAAAGACAGTAGAGTAGGTGAGAATAAACAAGACTATTTTAAAGGTTTTTTAAAGTATATTTTGGACAAAATTCCTTATCTTAAGGAATGCATAGTTAGCATAGGATAATTTACTAATGAGACTGTTTGTGTTCTTTGAAAGAAAGCTTGTCATCAAGGAAAACACTTATATAATAACTTGGCAGACGATAGCCAATTTATAATTCTATCCTTTGCTCTTACATTTAGTTGAACAGGATTCTTTTGATTTGTTATTACTGGGTAATTTGTTTTTTTGTAATTTAGGGATGAGTCTGTTTGCTCTCCATTGTATAATGTTGTTTAATCATTGTTTTACTTTGTATTTCTACACATTAACCTATATTTATTACAGTGTCATGCAGCATATTGAGAGTATATTGAACTGTGACAATTTTGTAATAATAATTATATATATAATATATATATATATATACCTATATAGCTATATATATAATATATATATATATAATAATATATATTATATATATATATAATATATATTATATCTATATGATATATATATATGTATACGTATATATAATATATATATATACTATAGATATATATATATTATATATATATATTATATATATATGTATAGTTAGGTAATAAGGTCCATAATAATTAATATAATATAATATAAATATAATGTCTAATTTATGAAGAAATTGTTAAGATGATTCATATGAAGATGAAATAAATTGAACTTTTAGGAGACTTGAATAGCAAAAACTGAATCAGTTCTTTCACCAAAACCCAAAAATGTCTGGCTGTAGTAGTCTTAAATTACTGCTTTTGCAATCTTTCATTATTTAATTATTTTAAGTAATTCAATTTAAGCTATTTACCATTTAGCTATAAAGTTTGTTTAAAGCATTAATGCATAGGTACTTCAGTACTTGGATTACAATTCCTTAAAAAACAAAAGGACACCTTAAGATAAAAGAATTGTTTTTTATTTTGTTTATTGTATTTTTATATCAAATTAAAAATTTTTTGTAAAAATTTTAGGATGTTCATTATTAGTTTTAAATAGGCCTATTCGTCTTCATAAACATTGCCTTGAAATTTTAAATGAAAATAGCAGGTTATCATCACCCAGTCAGTTAAACACCTTGACCTTTTGACATGTAAACGAGAAATTAACCTTGACAAATCAAGTGATTTTGTCTAATGAAGTTTTACGTTTTAATTCAGAATAAGCCATTTAATCTTGCCTAAAGAATATCTTTAGGCCTTAATTCTTATGTGACTAGGAATAATGGTACAGCATACAAAAATAGAGTTGTATACTATTAGGGAGATTTTGTATTTATTTAAATGATGCTTTTTATATTTAGGTTTTAATGTTAAATGAACTTTAATTTAAATTTATAGGTATCTTGATATTCTTAATAAACTTTACCTGTAGTAATATGGTTTTATGTAAGCAGATTTTTAAATTTTTCATCGATGTAATTAGGTATGTTATAAGTATAAAAATTTACAATGAACAAATATTCATGAAAATATTAAAAATGTAATAGCTTCAGCTTCAAGGACAGTTCAGCATTAAACTTAAATCCTAGTTTTTAAGTTCCCTGATCAGTCTAATTGTTTCTTACTATTCTAATCAATTGTTTTTAAAAAAGCATTTATTACCACATTTTCTTATAATTACGTTAAAAGAATAATTAAAAACTAAATTTTCTTCTTTATTCCCTTGCAAGGGCTAGATGCTGACCAACAATTTCTTCCACATCAAATCACCACATTATCTAAATATCCAACATTTAAAGTTTATACCTCTCAAACTTTACTTAAAGATAAGAAAATCCTTGTGTAGATTTTTTTTTTATTATTTGGCAGAGGGTTGAAAATTTTATTTCAAAATTGAAATTTGCTTCTTTTTTTTTTTTCTACTGTTCATGTAATTTTCATCAAACTTTGAAATAAATTGAATTGGACCAGTTACACAGCTTTATCTTGGGTATTTTTCTATATACTCAACCATTTAAACTCTGGGCATATCATTGTGCTGCCTATTAAAATTAGGCATGGCATGCCCAGAGGTCAAACTGTTGGGTATATGGAAAAAGCTCTAATAAAAGTTGGGTAACTTCTGATTGTATTTACTATGAAAATTTTATAAAAATCAGATGAATTTTCAATTTTATCATACAGAATTTTTTTAATTACCTGGGATTGTAATGTGAAAAAAGAAATTGATGAAATTTTTTATTATTTTTGGTTATTGCTTAGAGGATAACATAAACCTAAATTTTTTTTTATTCATAACTTGTATATCCTAATTAGTTTTTTTTCCCCTTCCCCCTTTTGACAAATTATATTGGAAAGAAGTTATAGAACTGATCAAGATTACAATTTCATCAAAGTTTCTCTAATAATAATAATTAGCTCTATGTATTACCTGATTATTTTATAGATTTAGAATGTTTAGTTTGTACTTAATTATTCAACTAATGTTTGGATTTTTTAATATAAATTTTGTTTAAAGAACTTTTTAGGAAGGTAAAAAAACGATATGCTTCCTCTGGAGGTCGAACCAACGCATGTGCGACTGAGATTGACGATACTCGGACGCTCATACGACTTGAGCCATCCTCTAAACCCAAAAAAGTCAGATTCAAGAACCAGCTTTACAAACGACCGAGGCCCCCATTTCAAGGCAGTTATCAACAGGATTTTCACCCTGTCCTTCCCTCGTTCGTTAATTTTTAACATAAATGTAAATACTGCAATTAGACCGCAGAATTTTAAATTTGTATAGTTAAATAAAGAAACAATGCATGAACAATACGCCGTGTATCGAAAAGCTGTCTTGAACTCTAACTTTTTTGGGTATATAGGACTGGCTTCAGTCGGTGTAGAGCGTCCGAGTACTGTCGATCTTAGCATCCTGAAGAATTTTGGTCTGAAGTAGCAAAGGGAATAGATTGGTTTAAACCTTTCCACAAAGTTCTTGATTTACTAGACAAATTAAGGCAAATTAAAGTAATCTAATGGCATAGTGGACCTTTAAATTTGGCAACTACCTTCGCAATTGTTTCCAAAACTTGCGGCGGCGGGTATATTTGGGGACAAAAAATTTTCTACCCTTACATTAACACAAATGTTAATTTTCAAATAAAGAATAAATTCGTTTCAGTAACTTTTTCGGCAGTTGTTCAGTACTAGGATTGTAAAGTTAAAAAGAGATAAAACTCTTGAATCTTCACCTTTTCAAATATGTGGGTGAAACTAAAAATATGTGGTGATATATTTAAATCTTGATAGCAAACGAATGATAAAAAAGTTATTAGTTTTTTTATATTATTGAACTGGTATTTCGGTGTTATTAATTTCTTTAACAGTAAAGTTATTAATATTTTTCTCCTATCTTTTCATATATAAATATGTAATTAGGATGTATTGGTCATATGCTTTTATAATTACAGTACTTGTTAAACACTTTTTTATTAGAAAAATAGTAAAAACCCAAAAAAAAGGCATTTAAAAAAAAAAAATTTTTTTTTCTTTACTTTTTTGGTGGTTTAAACTTTAAACCAAACAACCATATATATATTATCATATATATTATTATATATATATATATATATATATTATATATATATATAATATATATACTATATATATAATATTATATATATATATAATATATATATATATATATATACTATTATATATGTATTTTTTCTTTTTTTTGAAGCTAATAACATTTAATTAATTTATAAGTCTTTTCAATTTTAAAAACTCGCGACCGAATAGTAGATACTATTTTAAACCGCTTCAAAAACTATATTTTGACTTTCGTCAATGTCGAGTGAATAAATAAATAAGAAATAAGTAATAAGTGTACCGTTTGTAGGTATTTTTTTTTTTTTTTTTTACAAGACTGAGCGATTTAAAAGACCTTGTGCAGAGAACTGTTTGTTGAAACTGGGAAGCACTCTGTTAAACCAGGAAAAGGACACTTCGTTAATAATTGTTCTTAAAAGGAAGTGTAGTGTAAACCAAAATGTAAGTTTATAACAAATGTTTTAATATTTACAAAAATTTTTTGCGGGGCAAATTTAAAACAAAAAAAAAAAGGGAACAGTCGAACTGCTCCTCTATCAACCTCAAGCCACTGCGTTGCGTAAAGGTTCATTATCTTCATTTTGCTTACATCGTTCAGCAATTCAAAACCATGCGAGACGCACTATCAGGTGGGTTAACTAAAACACTATTATTAAAATATTATTTAGTAAAACATATCCAAGACTAGTTGCGTCTGCTTACCACTCGTTTCAGTTTTTGCACACAATCTTATATCCATTCTAACACTAATCTCGTCTGCTGATATTTTCAAAGAATAGCAACATCTACAAATGACAACTGTGGAACCAGCATTTGATTACGGCCATTCGTACAATATAAATAAGCTTTCCATCAAGTTTGAAAAATTAAATTATGTGGGGTTCAAATACACCTCTGCCCAAAATAGAAGCAGATCCTGTCTATTAACTTTGTAATGTCAAAATACCAAAGGAAGTAATTAGTTGATCATTTCTGGAGAAGCTCGAACACTGATGAAAACATGAAACAGAGTTATTGTTTCCAATGGGGGCGTATAATATTGATCTTACACCCATAAAGGCGCAGGAGTGTCACACTTATTACAATTAAATCTTGCACGCCAATCTAATTAAACAAGGCGAGACTCGAATACGCAAAAGTGACAACGTGCCCTAGAATATAAAAGATGTTTTTAAAGGGTCAAGATGGAAAAGCGAAGCTACAAACTGCAACGTTCTACTTATCTCCTCAAAGTGTCAGTGGGAAGCAAACTGAAATCCTTCGGAAAATTATTAATAATATCCCTTACCTCACAAACAAGAAAATTCAAGCAGAGACATTGACTGCATGGCAAAATTTCTATAGAGATGAAAATAGTAATATAAGTTAAGTATTTAAAAAAATAAAGAAGAGATTTGAACAAATGACGAGAATTCTATGAAAGAAGCAGGAAAAAAGGAAACTGAAAACAAGATATTTTTATTCGGCACATCCACATCTATGTTGACTACACAGTTCAGAATTGGTCTTCAGAACTGAAGATCGTGGGTTATTAAAAAGTAGGACATTTGTTCTATTGTGAACTAAAGACGTTAAATTGATGAATAACCCACTATCGAAACCACGACATCTGGGTGGGAGTCAGTATAGTTCATTGCAGTTTCAGGATTCTTTTCTGTTGTCGGCTATCCTTGCCAGCGTTGAAGCATTAAGAAGACCAATATTGATTAGGCAATTGGATCAATTGAAACACTCAAAAAAAAAAAAAACGATTGAAAAAATTACACAGTTCAGACTATCAAAAGATCTTGCAACCCAAAACATCAATCCTCTGGAAAAAATACAATAAGATAGAATTCCAATAAGGCATTAGATGTCATAACAAAATCGACCGGAAATCAATGTCGAACACTAACGGAGGCAATTTCAGATCATTATTCAAAAATGTGCACTAGTTTTTAGCTCATACAGTTATAGCTTTGCCTCCCAATCAAATGAATGTTGAGCGAATATTTTTGGATTTAAAAATAATAAAAAATCAATCTAGCGAACATCGTTAAAAAAAAGATTTTACTTAAAGTAGTATAATTTTAAGACAACTGTTTAGAATAAAATTAGATCATTACATCCGGGAAGCAAAGTTGTATCAGGAATATTATGTATTTAAAAAATCTATGCACATAATATTTTTTATATGTATATAGTTTTTTTTTTTCTCCAAAAAATTTCTATAACCAGCATTTCATATAAGATTTTAAATTGTAAAAATCAAAATAAATGTTTTGGCCTTAATAAAAATTCTTTCTTTATATATACCATAACAAATTAAACTAGACAAATACTTGATATCACTTGCAAATAAAGATGAAACTCTAAATAAAAAAAAAAAATTACAAATATTACAAAAAATGCAGTAAATAACAATAAGTTTTAAGCAAATTTTCAATAAAAGATAATTCCTTGATCGCTTTAAAAAGGAGATTTATAAAGTTGAAATTTATTATTAATTAGATAATATTTCATTATGAATTTAAAGATTCATTAATTTAAAAATGTAATTAAACTCGTTTTTAAAAATTTTTGGGAGAAACGATAAATTTAATAGATTTAACCAAAGTTTCACAAATTATTTGGTGCGGTGCCAAAATAGAGAGAGATGGCGAGGAGACGAGAGAGACGTCCCTAATCTGAGGAGAGAGGAGAGCTGAGGAGCAGAGAGAGAGATGGAGAGACGCGAGGTAGGAGACGAGTCAGCGACTGGAGTGGGGGCGCGAAGATGAGGAGAGAGCCGGGAGGGACGGCGAAGATGACGCGAGGAGACGAGAGGACAGAGAGAGATGAGAATGAGAGAGAGCAGACGAGAGAGAGACGAGAGAGAGAGAGAGAGAGAGCATACGAGAGAGAGAGAGAGAGAGAGAGAGAAGAGAGAGAGAGAGAGAGAGAGAGAGAGAGAGAGAGAGAGAAGAGAGAGAGAGAGAGAGAGAGAGATGAGAAGAGGAGATATAGGTCTATCTCTCAATAACTATATATATTATATATATATATATATATTATATATATATAATATATATATATATGTATATATAGTATATATATAGTATATATATATATTATCTATATATATAATATACTATATATATATATATATATATATATATATTATTAGTATTATATATATATTTCTTTCTTTGTTCCTCTCCCAGGAATTATTCTTCATCCTGTCAGCCGCTGTCGCGCAAGCGTCTACTTCTCCAGACATACCTCTGCTGCCACTATTCCTCTTCTCTTTAGCACTCTCATATTTGGTAGCTGACATTTTTTCCAGAGAGTCTTCCACCGACTCCGCCCATCTGTTCTTCGGTCTTCCCCTTGATCTTCTGCCCTCTGGTGTCCTTTCCCATCTTCTTTTCGCCATTCTGTCCTGCTCCATCCTCTCCACATGTTACCACCATCTCATCTCCCACACATCCATCTTCAGTTCTCCTCTTCTTCATAGCACTGTAGTCTTCTCTATTATTTAATTTTCTTTCAAAAATACCAAAACTCTTTGTATCAGATTTCAAAACCTTTTCATGAAATGAATAAGTTTTATTTTTGGGGTCTCTATGAGGTGCTTGTCCATGTTTCCGGCTCCGTACAGCACTGTCGGAGTCAGTATGCTGTTTAAAAATCCCCTTTTTTAACCTCTAATCTGATGTTTTCACTCTTTTCATTCATGTGGCCTATACCCGCGTTTCGTAAACTAATCACATTACTTTTCCATTATTCTTCGCGTAATTCTCCTCTATCCATCTTGTCCCCCCCTTCTGTTAAAAATCCCACGAGATAATTGCAGGTATTTATCCGCCTTACCTCCTCCACTTCTCACCACCAATCCTCATCCCTCTTTTCATTTTCCTCGGTTATTGTTCTCTCTCTCGCTCCAACATGGCCAGGATCGTCCGCATTTTTATGCATGACTTAAATCTCTTATTAATGTTCCCCTCTCAAATTCTCCCAGTCTCTCCTCACTTTCCTTATCACCACGCGTCTAAATATAATCTAAACAGCAGTGGCGATAAAAACACTCCCCTGCTTCACGTCCTGTTTTCACCTCAAAACATCTATCGTTCTGGTACATAAAGCTCTCCTAGGCACACACTGCAAGTTCTTTAGTAACAGTCTCTGAAGAATGCTGGGTTTACCTGCTTCACTTCCATAATACTCACACATAGCTCTCCGGAAGGCTTTTTTCTTGGCCCTGTACCAAAATGCCTTTTGCAGGTCAATGAACGCTACAAAGAATCCTCTTTGCATATTCCAGTGCATCTTCTCCCGAGGACCATTTCTTAGTATGTGCAATAAAGAGCGTGGCTGTCGGTTCCTCTTTCTCTTCTATACCCGTACTGTTCTATCTCCGAGTCTCAGGCTCTACCTTGCTTCTCTCTAGCCTCTCCTCATCCAATAGCTTCTGAAATATATATAATAGGTATATTAATAATATATATTAGATATATAATATATAATAATATATCATACTATATATATATATATATATTATATATATCATAATTATTATCTATATATTTATATATATATCTATATAATCTATATATATACTATATATAATTATATATATATGATAGAAAAAAAAAATGAATTAAAAAAATCTAGAATGTTGAAACTTTTCCTTTCCTGAAGAAGTTTATCGAATCAATTTCTTAGATCATTTTGATTCTTTCTAAGAAAAAAAAAACATAGGAAGGAAGGGAGGGAGGAGATAATTTAATATTGAGGGTGCTCCTTAAGAAAAAAAAAGAGGAGGAGAAGAAGTTTTTGGGCCGGTGCAGCGGGGGTCTCTATTGCCCCTCACTCCCTCTACATGCTCTTCCTATCTCTAACAAACATCCTTTTAAAAATGTATTGCAATTGAAATGGAAACAAAGATTTCGTTTAGACAATGAATTTGGACGAATGCACCACACATACACACACACACATCACCACACGCACACACACATAGTATAGTACTATATATATAATAGTTATACATATATATATATCATACTAATAATATACATATATTATATATATATACTATATATAGTAATATATATATAATATATATATATTATATACTATATATATACTATCATACTTATATAATATTATATCAGAAAAACCTGCTAGTTACATATTTGAAGACACTAGTCGGTACCTAAAAATTTCATTTAGATACATTACAAGTATCTCTCTTC
>JABUQX010027951.1:0-10000 GCA_015478945.1 Trachelipus rathkii
AGGAACTACGGGAAAATCTCTCTCAATGGTTTCATATCTTTTCATTGTCCCCTTACTTTCTTTATATAAAGAATAATAATAGAAACATTTGTTTTTTCAAAACAGACTGATATGTCAAACCTTAAAATACAAGAGAGAAGGAAGCACCCTGTAGCTGGTTATTTATCAACTAATTAAACCTTTCTTTTATAAGGAAATCAAAGAACTTTTTTCCTTTTGTACGCGAAAAAAAGAACACTTGTTCTTACGTCTTCAAACAACTAAAATTCTTCTCTTAAAAAAAATTCTGGTAAACAAAATGATTAAGAATAACTGGTAGAATAAAAAATTATTTATTTATTTTATTTTTTTTTTCAAAAGTGATGCTTCATTCTCCTTCTCGAACATACTTATTATCTTACTTGTATGACCTGGCAGACAAAATAACCCAAGAGCATTGTTATGCTGTAGTCTATTCTCCGGGGCATAAAGTCTCTTTCTGATATCTTTCTCATTATGCGTAAGAGACATTCTGCAAAGTTTCCTTTTTCCTCCAATGGGACGCCTTATATATACCATCTTCCTCTTGAAAAAACCTCAACTTCCTGTGAACTTAATTAATAGGCCTGCAAATGATTGTCACCAACCCTCCAAGGGTAAAAACTGGAACTGTTTCTAGTGTTTTTTTGACATTTGTTGATTGTTGGGCTTCATTTTCTTCCTGGAGTCCAGGCCCTTGTGATGTTCCTTCAAAAGAAGTGGAAGGGGTAGACTCATCTGTGGAAGATATTTGTTCAACAACCCTCTCATCAGTAGGTGTCATTGATACCACTTCCCTCAAAGATGAACATGGGACTTTGGCCTCTGTGGCTTTCCCACCTGCAGTAGAATTTCCTGTGTCAGGTGAAGGAGCATTCGAGGTTACTGAACCCTGGTTGGTTGTTTCAGGTCCAGTTTCTTCATTATTAATCAAGATAGTCCTTGTTAACTTTTTTAATGACTCCTTTGGGGTTTTTCTAAGTGGGGATTTTTGCATTGCCTTAGGGAGGCTCTCCTGCTGAAAAAAAAAAAAAAAAAAAAAAAAAAAAAAAAAAAAAAAAAAAAAAAAAAATAAAAAAAAAAAAAAAAAAAAAAAAAAAAAAAAAAAAAAAAAAAAAAAAAAAAAAAAAAAGTAGCGAGGTCTCTACTGCTAGTTCTACCATTTGAGAAGACTTTGACAGGGCGCACTTTGATTCTCCCACACTGTACAAGGACGGGTATTGATGTTTCCCAAATCCAACTCTATTTTTAATTTATTCCACATTTTCTTTATTATTTCTTTTCCTGGATGTAAACCGTCCCTTAAATATCCTCTACATCCCAAGGTCACATATTCCCCATTTCGAAACTGTACGGCCAACCGTCTATATTTTGTGATTCTATTGAGGGCGTGGCTCATAGGATACAAATGTTTTCCTGGCCATTGGTATTCTGTATCTTGCACTTGGAAAACTTTGTCAATTATTTCGATAGCATCACTCTGCAGACGATTATCACTAAACCGTCTGTCCCTATAATATTTTTCTTTAATAAAAGCAGGATATGTATTTATTCGGGTCTGGTTGTAATATATTAAGTCAAGCTGGGGAGGTGTTACCAGCCAAACCTTTATTCCTGGACATAAATCATCAGCTTTTCTTGAAAAGTGTCCAAATCGTGCGCTAAATTCTCGCAAGCTGAAATGTGAATTTGCCTTTATGACCTCGTAAGGTCTTTTATACAATCCATTTCCTACATCTACTTTCTCACACATTTCCGTTATTAAGGTGAATACTATCATGTGGGCGAATGAATTATCCAGATATTCGTGCAGATGATCTTGCAAAGTTCGTAACTTAGCTCCTGGATATGGAGCATATATAACCTCTACATTCGGCCCAAAGTTCTCCTGGCGATGCTCCTGCTCCAAATCTCGCACCCAGGAGTGTCCAATGATCAATATCTGTAAAAGAAAAACTAAAAATGATTAATTTCTATTATGTTACAAAAAAATTAGCTATTTAATTTTTTTTTTTTTTTTTATTTTTTCGAATTTCTTTTTCGTTCTAAAATGAATGGCTGTACATTTGGAATGTCCTGACACAATCCTTGCGATCGTGTATGTGGCCTGTCATCATTATTGATAGTAGTTGGCTCTACCTCATTTCTTTCATTTTCTACAAATCCAGTAAAATCAAACTCACTAGGCTCATCGTCTCTCTCCTCCATCTCAAGGGGAGTCTCATTTAAGGATAATCGTCTTTTAACTTCATCTAAATTTTCTCTATGAAGAGACTGAGCATTTCTATTTTCTCTGAGAGTGTTTAAACTCCATCTGATTACAGTTTCATTTGGTTGCCTTTCTTGTAAAGCTCTACTACTCCTCACAAGATGCCCCATTAAAAATTCTTTTAAACTTGATTCTGGTGTACTGCTAATCAAAGAAATTGGTTGGTCATTTTCTTCATTTTGTGTTGGTTCTGGCAACAGATTAGAAAGTTCCATATCTGAAAGATTTTCAATAATTTCTATTTGCTCAATTTCTTTAGGTGAGTTAGGAGAGGAAGGGGATGGAGAAGACACTGAAATTATAGGTAAGTTCATTTGGGTTTGCATTTCTTGCATTTTAATTTTTATTGTCTGGAAGGTTGCCACTGTTTCTTCAGTCACTTCAAAACCTTCAAACTCAAAGTCATCTGAGTCATCCAAACCAGTTATTTCTAACTGATCTTGACTAGAAGTTCCTTTCTCTTCATCAATGATTTCCTCATTTAATTCAATTTTTCTCTCTAGTCCTTGGGCTTTTTCAAAAAGGTCATCATCAGTTAAATTCATAGCCCATTTTTGAAATAATTCATTGTTCTCTAAATAATGAGGTGGTAACAACCACTTCCGTAATTGACGATGATGGACTTTGTACTGCTTTCCCTCAATTGATTCAAGGACATAAGTAATCAGATTTTCATTAACTTTAATTACCTCATAAGGGCCATGGTAACGAGGACGGAATTTGTTAGTTACCAAATCACCCGGCAAATGTATTTTTAAACCTACTTGTTGGTGCAACTGGTAAGGTTGATAATGAGAATGTCCTGGTTGCCAAAATATGTCTTCAGTTCTCCAAGATAGTCCGCTATAGGGTGTGTGTTGTTTTTGGAGAATATATTCACAAGGAGACAGACCTAATTGGGAATGTTCAGTATGGTTATATATCATAACTATTCTTGGCAACTCTGCATCCCACAAGGTGTAATCTTTGATAGTCATTCTTAAGTACTGAATTATAGTTCTATTAACTCTTTCCACAGCTCCATTTGATGAAGGAGTGTAAGGTGTTGTCAAAATGTGTCGTATATTATTAAGTTGAAGCATTTCTTCAAACTCTGGGCCGATGAATTCCCGACCATTATCTGTCAATATTTTCTTTGGTATGTTTGGGAGATATGGTAACATATTTTGTTGAAATCCATTAGTCACTGTTTTACACTTTTTATTAGGTATGGGAATTGCAGCGATCCATTTTGAGTGGTGGTCTACCATAACTAATGCATAATTATTTCCTTTCTTGGTTTTGGGTAATTGCAACAGGTCCATAGCCACCAATTCAAATGGAAAATCAGTTGTAATTTTTATGGTTGGTGGAGTATATATAATATTAGCAATTTTTGATGCCTGACACTTGTAACATGTTGTAGCAATGTCATAACATATATCATAAGCCTTTGGATTCCAAACATACCTAGTTACTAAGGCACGTAATTTGTTTTTGCCTATATGCGCGAAATTAATGTGGGCCATTATTGCCAAATTAGTAAAGGCAGTAAAAGGGACGATGTAAGTTGTTTCTTCATATTTGGTTAATTTACATAGGAGACCATCTTGGATAAAAATATATTTCTTGAAACGTAAATACGGTTTAAGATTGCCTGTCAAAGGCCTATTATTTTTAACAGCCTGGTATAATCTTTTTAATACACGATCATTTTGTTGATAATCTTTAATTTCCTCCGGTGTTATGGATATTTCATCCCAATGTGTGTCTTCATGATCAATTATAGATAATTGATGTATTCTAGGTGTTTTGGGCACCTCCCCACCGGTTTTAACTTGATCCCTTTGTTCAACCGCAGTTGGTAATGATATACTTGATTGCTCATCTAAGGATTCATTCAGCAAATCATACTCCCTGATCTCTTCTAAAACGGCTATAGGTTCATTCTGAAGATGGTTTGAATTGTCATTGCTAGTTCCCACTAATAAGTTGTAGTGGAATCCTCCCAAACATAATAAAGCACAGACATTAGTGGTTTGTTGACACCCAAATTGTAAGGGTTTACTATTCCCATAATATACTAATACTTTAGCCTTGAAAAGTGTACCAAAAGCTTCTATGGCCTGCACTATTGGCAATTGTCCTGTATGCTTCATGAGACGGAGTTGTTTCGTAATGGAAATATTACTCTTTCCCATGGGTAATTTGTATGTTGCACGGTTGTCTATCAACTCTTGCACAACCCCCTCTCTTATTTCTTGATGTTTTTCTTGTGTACCATAAAGCCATACTGAGAAACTCTGGAACAAAGAATCTCCCCCTCCTGGCATTTGAACTTCTGCATATCCAGCAGGGATCTGTTTCTGGTCCTTTATGTCTTCTTCTTTAATGTCAGGAACAGGTGATCGTGACAAGGCGTCAGCGATGACATTTTCCTTCCCAGGGATATAGATTAGTTCATAATCTATATCATTAATTTCTTCTAATGTTCGAGCAACTCTTTTGGTTCCACTAGTGTGCAATGTTGTTCGATAGAGTATGTGGTTTAATAGATAGGTAAATGGATTAAGACTTTAATCTCATATCAAGAATGGCTTAAGAGATTTTCACGCCAGCGAATAGAGTAACTTTGCGTTCGTAGTACTGTATCCTCTTGCCTTAGAGAAAGTTTGTTACATATCAGCAAGTGGGACGATGGTCCCCATTTGTTTCTTGAGCTAGCGAACAAGCTCCAGCACTATATTGGGATGCATCTATCAATACAAATAGGTAAACGGTGAAGCATCTCAGAGAGCGATCAGGGATAAGATAACCATGAGGATCTGCCAAAGTTGTCTTTAGGTCTTTCAAAAGCTTTTTGGGCAATTTTATGTAAGTCGCATTTATCGTTCTTTGACTAGGTAGTATAATAATGGTTTGCCATTTCTGAGCAATGGAATCAGAAGGCGGCCAGAAGGTAAAGAATAATTTCTCATGTCCACGAATAGGAAGGGCTACGTTTCCTTATCGATGATATGGGCTCAAGGTAGAATCCAATGATTTCCTAAGGTTTTTCAAGGGAAGGCATTACCCATGTCTGGGCGAGAAACTAATGTTCCCAGCATACTTTCACTTGGTTTGCGGAGTAGATCCGGTCTAGCGGGTATTTTATTTTTAAAGTCTGTTTCATTGGAAGCCTTAAACCAGCTCTATCCTAGGAATTCTTCAAAGGTGCTTTATCTTTAAGGTGAGTCTTCGTACGGGAGAATGAGGAGGACTATTATCATCTCACATATATACCATGACTACTAGTCCCATGGGTATTTTGGCTAGAAGCATCCTCAAAGCCGGCAAGCTTGCGCATTACTGTGGGCAGGTCTTATTTTTTTGACACTCCAATAAGGCAATTATTCGGTAAGGCAAATAGCGATCAGCAGAGAGAGAAAAGTAGTGCCATGCGCATCGCACGCCGAGGATTTTTCAGCACATGGTCTCATACCCGAGATCGGTGCAGTATCGCATACCACTCGTACGGACGAACACAAGAGACCCTTTAAGGACAAGTAAAAGGTTACGCACAAAATAAATTGTCAATGAACGCCCATTTGCGCACTCACGCAATCTAAATAAACAATTCAAACGAGGGTCTATCTCTACATTTAGGTAATGGCGAGGACAGAAGTCCTCGACAGAGGTGGTTTTTATATAGAATGCGCTGTAATGGAAATAGCAAGAATCGCTAATAAGTGCATCAGTGTCTTGCGGATTGGCACCATACTGGGCGCAATAACGTGACTTACTGTCGTTGAATAATTCCGTCCTTCTCCAGCTGTTGACAACATTCTTCTACCTCTCTCAAAACTGGTCCTTGCAGTCTTCTTACGGGCACTTGGACTGGATCTTCTGTAGTTGTCTCTATCCTATGTTTGAGGATGGATGTACAACCTACATCAGAATCCCCTAAGCTGAGTACTGTGGGATATTTAGAAAGGAGGGTTAATAACTGATTTCTTTCTATGGGTGATATGTCCGCCTCCTCTAGACGAAATGCGTTTGTTAAGTTTTCTGGGGTCCATGATTCATAATCATTTTTCTTTTCTTGATTAAGTTCCACCAAGTTTATGGCTGGACACTCTTTGCCTATTATTTCTAACTGGCCGATCTTCTGGCCCCTTTTTAATTTCTGTATTTTATCAGTAGTATTTTGAACCATTATGATGGTTTTATTTTGTTCTAGAGATAATATTCCTGGTCCCACTATTACTTTATCATTTGGGTTGTTTTCCAGTAGGATCAGGTCTTCGTCAGATATGTTGAGGAGATTAATACTAATCTCTAAAGCTGAAAAACTTTTGGGTGGTATGGTAGTGGTTTCTGCTACTCTACAATGATATTCTTTTTCACTGGTGTGTCGGACATCCGTAGAAACTGGTGTCACCATATTTTCTCGTCGTAGGACCAATTCACCATTATGGGGGTCAGGCAATAGATGTTCTTCCCGCAATATGTCATACCCAATAACTAGCTCATATTCAGTGATTCCATCAGGAATTATTACAAAGGTACTTGCTTTGGTGTAATAAGTAGGTGAAAATTCTAATGAAAGGGTAACTGCTCCCATTACAGGGAAAAGTACTTGTCCTATTCCGGACACTCGTTTGAATGGTGTCTCATGTAATGGGTATTTTCTGTGATCCAATTTTTCAAACAAACTAGCAGATATTAAACTTATACTAGCTCCTGTATCCACAAAAGCTCTCACATTAATTATTTCGGGTTGCCCCCTGATGTTTACATTAAGTAATAATGTTTCTATTGTTGTGGAGGTAATATGTATACCTATTATTTCACTTTGGTCAATCTTTTCATCCTGTTCATTTTCTTTAGCATTAGGAATGTTCTCTAGTTGATTTTCTTCCATCATGATTTGTTGGTCAGTTTCTTTACCAAATTGATCAGTATTTGTTATTGGAGTCATTGCTTCCTAAGACCATTCGGGATATGCTTGACCCTTTATGTTCTCTATTGGACAAGGGATTACAAGTTCTAAAGGCGATTTTTTTTCTTCTGACTCTGATGTGCGGTCTTCCACATCAGAGTGACCTAGTTTCCCTTCTGGGCTGTTGTACAATCTTGCCCCAAATGTTCTCCACAAAAGGGACAACATAGTCGCACATTACCTCTAGTAGGGCAGTCCTGAACTACATGTCCTTCTTCCTGGCATCTCAAACATTTGTTCTTTGCACTGTAGCAGTTATCGAACGTGTGCCCTCGCTTTCCGCAATGTTGGCAGAAAGGCCTAGCGCGACATTCCCTCACTGTGTGTCCTGGTTTCTTGCAAAACTGACAGTACTGCTCAGGATTATTCTTTCTTGAGGGATTATCTGACCACTTTCTAGTGGGGGTCCATTCTTTTGATCTTTGTGGCCACTCAGGTTGTCTCGGTGCATTATTCCTATTAGGTTGTTTTGGTATTGCCCCCTGATTAGTTCTTCTCTCTGCTGGTATGTTCGGGGATGCCACCCTATAAGTTGATTGTTTTTGGCAACAACAATTATTTTGCGGAGAAGCGGCCACTATTTTAATAGGTGTAATGTTTGTGAGATCAATAACTTCAGGTTCCTTTTTTCGGCTGTTATTTGTTAACAGATTTGTTTCCACCATAGTCACTAAGCGCTCCCAAGGGACCTGAACACCCATTGTGGACTCTACTGTATCCAATGTAGCCTCTACTTGAACTTTTATATTATGCGGAATACTCTCCAGGAAACGTTTTCTAACCAGTTTCATTCCTCGAATATCAGAATCAGGGAAAGCTCTCTGAGCCAAACCCTCCAATCTCAAGGCATATACTGCTGCCGACTCATCTTCTTCAAGAGTGGCTTCCATGAATTTTTCTAGTTCACTTTTCTGCTCTCGGACTATCTCATCTTTATACCATTGAAGGAGTTTGATTTTTACATCTTCATAACTGAAAGTATTAATTGCTATAGTTTTATATACATTTAAGATGGGTCCTTCCAAATGGGATCCCAATAACGGCAACTGCCCCTCTATTGATCCAGGGTACATTTTTTCACAATAATTTTCAAATCTGTCAAGAAATTGGACTAGCGTTTCTCCACTGCCTTTCCTGTATTTTCCTGGTGGCATAACTTTATTTCTTTAAAACCTTTTGTTTTTTTTTTTTTCTAAAGGGCGTCCACCATGGATTTCATAAGTTTCATCATTTCTGCATTTTGCTTTAATACTTGTTGTACTGTTTCATTACTTATATCATTGTTGCTTGACTCATTTCCTGATGGATTATCTGCTCCTGTCACCTCTTCTGTCTTTTCTTCCGGCATTATGTTATATTAGTTCGAACTGGTTATATTTAACCAATACGGGAAAGGACAAGGGAAGGGAGAAAAGAGGAACAGTGAAAGGTAAGAGAACAAGTGTATAGAAGGATGTATATTTGAGGCTTGCGACAAGTGTTTTTGATTTAAAGGGTATGTTCACTGAAACAGTGAATGAAGAATGGCCAAAAGAGACGCAGCGAACTACGCTCTGCTACCATTTATATTATGGTGCTGGCAATAATATAAGAAAAGGGAATAAGAAGGGACTAACCTATCTGAGCTTTTCTTATTGTCTTGGTATTCGTTTAAGGAAGGAAGAAATGACCTCTCTTCTATTGAAATGGCAAGACAATTGCTTCAGACCATAAGGGTTCTGCTGCGCGGAGAATTGGACACACTCGTCCACTGAAACTGGAAATTAAAAATAATCCAGGAAAGAATGGTGCACAATTAAAAGGGATGGTGCTATTGGGAAAAAGAACAGTAATTACTTACACAAAGATTTTAAATCGCAAGCCAGTAATGCAAAAGCGCAATGCAGGGTTTTAAAAAGAAGGATGTGAACATTTAAGGCTATATTTACAGAAGTATGAGATGCGTAATTATGTGCATAAATTTTATATTAATAATAAATAATTTAATAATTGATAAAAATTTATACTTAAGAATAAAACTAACTAACTAACTAACTAATTTAATAATATTTTAGATATTTAAGTGACAATTAAAATTGTTTATATTTTATTACTAAAATGCAATGATTTATAATTTAATAATTAATAACTTAATAAATTAATATTTATAACTTTAGAATTTAATAAACTTGAATAAAACTTCACATACCTTCACCTTCCTTGTTAATGAAGTTAGTAAGATTAGCAAACCCACCACCTGCAATTTGTAAACAAACAGCTTCTGGTTTGTTTAATGATTAAATATTTTTATTTAGAGAATTATTCAACACTGATAATTGCCAATGTTGGCAAATCTTGGTCTCTTGTATTGTTGTTAAAAGTAACAATGATCACGGTTATAAATAATAATTAAAATGTCAAATGTAGTTTGCTTTCCGGAATCCACTCTGGAGTAATTTGGAGTGTTGATATCCGACTTTGATTTGTTGATAAATGGTGTAGCTTCCACACTTGTTGAACTTAAGCTCCTATACCTGGTCCCTGTTAAAAATAACAGTGATCAGGCCAAGTTTGAAAAATCCTTTTTAATCAATATAAATAAAAATTGAGCATTTATTTCATTTAACAAGACTTCAATATCTAACTCACCCTAGTTAGGGGATTGGATCAAATCGGATGGGTCTTTTGAAGGATTACTAACTTCAATATGTCTTCTTTTCCTAGTTCTAGTTATTTTCTTGTTCAATATCCTTTTTAATAGAAATGTTTTTCAA
>JABUQX010027951.1:15000-67500 GCA_015478945.1 Trachelipus rathkii
TCCCCAGATTGGGGGTAAAGTGCATACCTTACACAGGAACAGAAAAGAAGTAGAAGAACATGACGAAAGTCGAAAAGAAAGCTCGCCCATTACGTTCACTTTATACCCTCAAGTGAGAATTCGTCGCAGTCAAGGAAAATCCACCCTGGGGTTTCATGAGACTGCAATGGACCCTCACTGTAGTGGTATCTCATCAATGTGAGGTTCATCCCATGGGCAAAGCCCATAACCACACCCTCTCACAAAATCCCGCCATTCACTCCTGTTATATACCTTTCGTCTCGCCTCTGCCAAACTCGCATTCCTATACTCTCCTTCAGGCATTCATTTACTGACTTAATCACTTTTTTTCTTCGGTCTTCTAGCTGTCGATTCCCTGCACACTCACCACTATACATTCGCTTAACCAACCGACTATCATCCATCCTTTCCATGTGACCAAACTATCTCAATGTACTCTCGTTTATTCTCTCAATTACTCCTTTCTTCGTACCACACAACTTCCTAATCCGTTCATTCCTCATTTTATCAATTCTTCTCACTCCTAACACACCTTTAAGATTATTCATCTGAACACTTTGTACCTTAGATCCATACCTCTTATTCCACACTATAGTTTCACTACTATACATTAACACAGGCAACAACATACCCTCATGCAAAACTCTAGCACACTCAAGACTTAGTCCCTTCACATCTACCAAGGATTTAATTGCAATGACTTCACATTGCGAATTCTACTCACTCACTACCGTGGCCTTATTCGTATCGACATTTACTTTCAAACCCCCCCCCCTCTTTTACACACCCTGCCAAACCCCTCTACCAATCCTCTCAAACTCTTCAGATTCGCCACACAAAACCAGATCATCCTCAAACAATATGCAGGGCCCCCTCCACTCTCTTCCATTCTCCTTCATTCTAACATCATTCCTTGCCACCCCTATTCTTTCATAACTCCATCCATATACAAATTAAATAACCAGGGAGACATAACACATCCATGTTTCACTCCGCTCTTAATATTAAACCAATCACTTTCAACTCCATTTATTCTTACACACGCTCTTCACTATCGTCATACATTCGATTCCATTCAGAAGCCAACCACCAACACCATATATCACTAACACCTGCTGCAGAGCTTCCCTATTAATCCTGTCATACGCCTGTTGCAAATCTATAAAACCTAAATGCAATTTATTCTTCTCTCTCATTTTCTCAATCATTTGTTTCAATGTAAAAATTTATCCACACATCCCCCACCACTTTTAAATGCACCTTGTTCTTCACCACTCAGTCCTTCAGTCATTCGACTTACTCATTCAACCAAAATACAGGCATATTTCTTCCCTACAACACTCAATAAACTAACTCCCTTATTCCTACAGTTCCCCTTATCCTCCTTACCCTTATACAAAAGGGTACTATTACTGCTCTCCAATCTCTCTGAATTATACCCTTCATAAACGCTTTGTTACACAACTTCCAAATCCATTCAATCACCATATTGCCTCCATTCTTGATCATTTCACCAGTAATTCCATCTATGCCTGCAGATTTACCATTCTTCAACTTTCTCACCCTACCCATTATCTCCTCCTTTTTTTTATCCCCAAAATACCTATATCTTCTTGCACCACCAAACTCACACACATTCACTATGACCTCTTCATTACTGCCAATGTTATTCAGATTTTCGTAATGTTCCCTCCACACCCTTCTCACATCCAGTACATCAGAATCCATATTAATTATTCTATGCAGATTCCCCTTACTCTCGTTCTTAACCTTTCGATATTATTATTATTATTATTATTATTATTATTATTATTATTATTATTATTATTATTATTATTATTATTATTATTATTATTATTATTATTATTATTATAATTATTATTATTATTATTATACCAATTAATCTTTTAAAAACAGGGCAGCCGAATTAATATTAATAGACTTTAAAGGAAATGTACGAAGTTACTTTGTATCTCCAACGGATGGATATCAAGAAAGTCACTATTTCTCGTTTAGTCGCTTATATCCGTATGGAATCAGCGCTGCTGTCGATATAGGGTAAGACTTTTATTTATGATAATTAAGTAAAATTATGTTATTTAGGTTTTTAATTTATGGAAATGCTTTTAATTATATTTTATATTAAAATATTTAATTTTTTTCCCTATATTGCAATTGAGTTTTATTTGTATTTTGATTTTTACAATTTAAATACAAGGGATATTTAGTTGTATGCCAGTGTTATAGTTTCGGATATATGTAAATATCTTTCTTTCTTTCTTTCTTCACCTTCCTCTTTGCCCCAAGATTGGGGGTAAGGTGCTGTACAAGCATCGTGAAAAGAAAGCAGTAGGAGAACATTTGACAATACGTCGAAAAGAAGCCTCAGCCTTACCGCCCCTCTGTACCATTAATTAGGAGAGTTCGTCACAGACAGAAAATCCACCTAGAGCATCATGTGCGCGACGGGACCCTCACTATGGTAAATCGTCAATGTTAAGGGTTCATCCCCTGCCCGGTGGGCCATCTCGAGTGCCCATCACTGCCAAAGACCAACAAATTCCAAGCGAGCATGTATTATTTGTGGTAGCCTCTGCCAAAACAGCATTTATTTAGCTAAAAGACAAGCGTTTACCTCGTCGCAACCCACTGTATTATTTCGTCGCCCGCCGGGGTCGGTTTCCCAAAAACACACTCACCCGTTATTTACATCCGCTTTAAACCAACCTACTATCATTCATCCTTCCCATACATGACCAACCATCTCAACATACTTTCATTTATTCTTCTCATTTACCCCTTTCTTCATCACCACACACTCTCTAATACGTTCATTTTCATTTTATCAATTCTTCTCCCACCTAGCACACCCTAAGATTGTCCATCTCAACACATTGAACTTAGATCTATTACTTCTTATTCCAGACCATAGTCTTCACTACCATACAATAACACAGGTATCAACATACCCTCATGTAAAGACCCTAGCACATCTCAAGACTTAGTCTCCCTTGCATTCCACCGAACGATTTAATTTTGACCAGCCACTCTTTCCTGCCATATTCACAATCTTCCTACTACACTCTGCATCGTCCCTTCCCTTCTCATCCAATATACCCTAATATTTAAACTCAGACCACTTGTGTTCTAGCTCCTCACCATCTAACATAACTTTCACACTTGAGAAAAAATATATGTAAAATATATTTTTTTTTTTTTTTTTTTTTTTTACAGAGATAAACACCGTTACTCCTCACGGCAGAGCCCTAATCAAGGAGGATGGTGTACCCATTTAAACGGTTCCGAGCAGCGACGGACCAAGCCCAAGGATGAGAATAGCTCACCAGTTCCCACCCGACCCAGTTGCAACCGGAGACCCATCGCTTTGTTGGGCGAGTGCTCTAACACTGAGCTATCGGCGCTTTTATATAAATAAATAAATATATTTAAAAAAAATAAAAAAAAATATATATATATACATACATAAATACATATACATACCTAAATACATATACACATACACAACATATATAAACAAATATAAATATCAATATTATTATTAATATTTATCATTATCATAAGATCAAATTTTTATTTTTACGACATTATTTATTATTATTATTATTATTATTATTATTATTATTATTATTATTATTATTATTATTATTATTATTATTATTATTATTATTATTATTATTATATTTCACACAAAATTCACTCGTATATATAGTATTGGATTCATCACTTCACTCACTTCATATATTTTTATATTATTATTATTATTATTGATATGTATTATTATAAATAAAATCCTTATGTCATTCTCCTGCTCCTGGTAACTGCATTAATGAGGCCTTCTTCTTTGGGCAAAGATTAAGAGGCGTCGAAAATCCAATACGTGACGAAGTTCAAGCAGAATTCTCTATCATATGGCCAAATGACTAAAGTAAATTCCAAAATTTCAAAAAAGAACAGATATCCAAAGTTATGCCGCTCCACATCCAATTATTATTTATTTATTAATTATAATATTTACTTATTATATATATTCTAAAAGCAAATTTTAAAAATCGTAAATTATTTTTCAAGTTTTGCGAAAATTTTCAAACTCCTTAAACTAACTGGCATTCTGATCTAGTCCAAATGATAAAACACTCCTGCAAATGTGATAGGGGCAGATGGAAGTAGAGCTCTTATTAAGTTCTTTTGTCCCTACACTTTGCTTGTCCCTTCTCTTCTAATTTATTCTCTTTCCTTCTGATGTTAATCCAACTTGCTTCGACGACCTCTAGATTTTATATATGCCTTTAATTGAAAAATGTCATGATATTATAATAGAAATGTAAACTTTTGACTATTTTTAAGTTTCAAACTATTTCAAATTATATATATATATATATATATATATAATATTATTATATATTTTAAAGATATTCTATATATATATATTATATTTATATTATATTATATATATATATTAATTATATGTATATATATATATATATATATATATATTATATTATATATATATATAATTTTTTTTAAAGATCTCTCGTAATAGTTGCTGGGTTTTGTCATTACACAAATGATTCAAACTTAAGAAACAATGGCCTTGGGCATGGACTAAGCATTTGGAGAATGCTTAGTGATTATCCTTACTACAAACAAGTGCGTAAATAGGTTTTATGTATAATATTGGACTCGTCAAATTTTTTAATTTTTTCATTCCCATATATTTAATATCTTCATTTTTTCCCTCATAGTTGATATTGTTTTCTGATTTTTTTTTTTAAAAGAATTTCGTTAAAATATGCAACAATTTTTTAGTAATTTCATTGTACCCTAAGTTATATAGATAATTTTGCTTATATATTATTGCAATATATAGACTGTATATTCACCACATATACTTGATAATTTAAATATTTTTCAGGTACCTACAATTGATGAAGATGAATATACCCCACCTAGAGTTAGTCTTTTAAATTTCTTACCCGAAGCCAAATCATTTGACACTTATGATTGGATATTTCGTCTTTGTGTATCTCCATTGGGAAGGCAGGTTGCAGCATTGCATTCTTCAGGCAGCATATCTGTTTGGGATGTTCCTTCACTTCGAAAACGAAAATTTTGGTCATTAGAAAATCAACCTGGCTTTGATTCACAGAGTTTTGAAACGAGTTATTTAAAAAAAGTAACAACACTGGAAATAACTCCAATACATAGTTTAAAAAATCACTTGGTTGATGTAAAATGGTGGTCAGAGAAGTCTGTTATCCTTGCAAGGTTTTCTGGAGCCGTAACTGTTTGTTCCGTAAATTCTCTAACTAATTTATTAGGAGAATCTCCAGAATTCTTCGAAGGAGTGCCTCAGGTATAGCTGATTTTTTAACCTATTTTTAAAACTGAAAAATTATTCAGTGAAACATGCACATTTTATTCATGTATGTATATATATGCTTAGTATCTGAGTTTAAATATTTATGCTATATTTTGGAAATGGGAGAGGAAGATGCTTAGTTTAATAGGAAAGTATGAGTGGTAGGAAGGTGGCTGGTGCAATTTAATCTTTGATGAATGCAAAGGGTCTAAGTCTTGAGTGCGCTAGAGTTTTTTTTTTTTTTTTAGAGTTTGTTGTTATTGGTGTTAATGTATATTGTGAAACCATGTTGTGGAATAAGAGGTATATATCATGGATGTAAGGTACAGTCTGCTAGGAGGGTTAATCTTAGGGCCTTTTTAAATATGAAAAGAATTGATAAAATGAGGAATGAATATATTAAGGAGTTGTGTGGTTTGATGAAAGGAGTAAACGAGAGATTAAATGAGTGTGTATTAAGGGGGTTTGGTCATTTAGAAAGGATAGATGTTAGTCGATTAGTTACGCGTTTGTATATTAATGATTGTATCGGGAATCGTCCGGCTGGATGGGTGAAGAAAAAGTGGATTGAATTAGTAATAGAGTGCTTGAAAGAAGAGAAAGTAATTTTGGTTCAAATGAGAGGAATGGTGCAAAATAGGAATGAATGGCTTGGTTTTTTGAGGAGGCATGGTTTTGAGTCTGGCTCAGGGGATGAACTCTGACAATGACGAGATTCGACAGTGGTAGTATGTCGTGGTCTATGGTGGAATTTTGCGGCAACCGGCTCTAATTTAAAGGTATGAAGGGATAGTATTTGGTGGGAGCGGTACTTTTTTGACTTAGGTTATGTTCTTCAACTAAGCTATTCAGTTTCCGGTGGATGTTTACGTGACCACCCCAACCTGTGGGAAGCCGAGGGAAGGCAGAAAGAATACAATTATGTGTTTTCATACTTACAAAGTACAAACCTTAGTTTAGTATGCTGTGAATATGTTGAAATGAACTATATATTAAATGTTATAATTGTAATTATAAGGATTAAGCGAATGTATAGAGGTGAGGGCTTTGGGAATCGGCTGGATGGGATGCCCAAGAAAGAGTGGATTGAGTCAGTAATGGAGTGCCAGAAGGAAAGGAACTTGTGAATTTGGTTCAAGCCAGAAGAATAGTGCATAATAAGAGTGAATGGCGGGATTTTGTTAGGGGGCATGGTTTTTGGGCTTGGCCGAGGGAATGAACCTTAACATTGACGATTGACGAGATATCCAAAGTGGGTGATGTGCACGATGTTGTGAAGCCCAAGGGTGAATTGTTGAATGCGAGAGGTGCTTGCAGTTAAGGTTTTGGCAAACCCTGAGATATATATATAATATATATGTATGTTATACTATTATTGATTATTATATGTTATATATATATATATTTATATATATATTATTATATGTTAGTTGTATTATATTTATATATCTTATATATATATATTTGTATATAATATTATATATATATAAATATATGTAGGTGATATATTATATTATTATATATATTATATATATATATATATATAATCCTTTCGTTAATTACATGTATTTTTTCTTCAATAGATTAGTGAAACTTACGATAGATGCTTTTTAGCATTAGAAATGGAGAGAAATTTAGTTAAAAGTCAGACGAAATCTATGGTAAACATTTCTGAATCCTCATCTGCTGAGTGTGAAGAAACGTTTCTTGAAGATGTGGATCTGTATGAGGATGGGGATTTGTCTGTATTTCAACGAGCAAAAATCCTTACGCAAAGTATTTTATTTTGGATAACAGACGCAGAAAGGTAAGTGGATTGGGATTTGGGATGTTGCACTTCAATTCTGAGACTTAACCAGGAGTTTGCTCTGTTTCTTAATTTTTTTTTTTTTTTTTTTTTTTTTTAAATAAATTGAGATATTCTCACCATCTAGAGTTGTAATTGCCAGAAAAATAAAATGACCTTGTTTAAAAACCTGAACAAGGCCACAAACCTGACACAACAATACATCAACCAACTTCAAACATGGCTAACAGAGAACAGAATGTCCGCCTCACCAAACAAATTCTCAATTACATTAATCACCACCAACCGCCAACTTTGCGACACCCCTCCCCCCAAGTCTACCTGAATAATGTTGCTATACCCGTTAACAAAACTCCCAAATCCTCGGAGTAACGCTTGACACCTATCTCAATTTCACAAAACACACAGACAACATAATTTCCTCTGCAAACAAGAGGAGAGAGGTGGTGAATGTATTTAGAAGGTGTATATTTGATTTGCTTACTGTGACTGAAACAGAGATGAAAGGAGACAGTGAAGATGAGTGGTGTGGTGTGAAATATGTGTGTGCTAGAGCAGGGTGTATGAGAGGTGGAGAGAAGGAGTTGTGATTTTGATGAGTAACATCTGGCACAGAGCTATGGTGGATTTTGTTTGTGTGAGTACTAGAATTCTACTGGTTAAATTTCAGAAAATGTTAAGAACCATCGCTGGGACAGACTTCACAAACAATAAACCAACATCCACCACCATATACAAACAATACATTCGGCCGACTCTAAATTATGCTTCTCCAACTTGACACCCACTAATGACTAAAAGCAACATAAAGAAACTCCAAACGACACAAAACAAAGCACTAAGAATCATAACAGAATGCACATCAACAACACCGCAACAACACCTATACGAAGAAACCAAACTCTACCCAAGACACACACCTGGACATGATAGGCACACGATTCTTTTCCAAAACTCAAACACCCCAACACTCATGCCACATTTCACTCTCTAACCCCACGGCCCACAGACTCAAACAACCTCCTCCTTCACCAGCTCTTTATTACAAACAAATTCTGAACAATATTCTACCTCTACCAAACAACACAACTTACACCAAACAAATCCACATGACACTAACAGAACCAAGTTCCGGAGGATACAGGCCACTTTTTTCTCTCCTGTCTATCTAACTCTCAACACAGAACAACATGGAACATTTCATCCCTGGAGGATCTCTGGAGGAGACCGGTTGCGTCTGCGGGGTACCTGGACGCGGTATGGCCCCCTCCCATTTGATTTGCTTACTGGGACTGAAACAAAGATGAAAGGAAACAGTGAAGATGAGTGGTGTGGTGTGAAATATGTGTGTGCTGGAGCAGGGTGGTATGAGAGGGGGAGAGAAGGAGTTGTGATTTTAATGAATGACATGTGGCACAGAGCTATGGTGGATTTTGTTTGTGTGAGTACTAAGAATTCTACTGGTTAAATTTAAGTTTGAATAGGTCAAGGTATGTGTGGTTGTAACATATAGGCCATCTGAGGGTAATGTTGAGGAGAGTGCGACTTTCTGGGATAATCTAAATGGTGTTTAAGATTGGGTAAGTAGGAGCTTCAGATTGACTTTGATGTGCGATCTAAATTTTTTGGATAGGTGATCAGAAAAGAGGCAAATTTGGGGTGACAGGAGAAAATGAGAATGGTAGGAGGGTGATTGATTTCTGTGAGGAAAGGGGTATATGTGTAAGTAATACTTTCTTCAAACACAAGAGTATTGATATGTATACTAGAGTTGGTGTAAGTAGAGATGATATCGAAGTGAAAAGTTATGATTGATTTTTGGTGTTTGGTGAATCACATTTGTTGGTGAAGAAGGAGATGTTGAAGTATGTGATGGATGTTAAATCAGTGAGGGGGCTGGGGATGGGGTTATCGGATCATTATTGTTTTATGTAAGATTAACTTAGTGTTAGCTTGGATGGAGAGGATAGAGGTAAGGAAGAATGTGGGAAGAATTAAGATTGAGAAGTTAAGTGAACAAGGTAATAAGAAAAATTATTTAAGAGCGCTTGAATGTAAGCAAAATGAAATGGAGCAAACCTGGACACAAATGAAAGAAGCCTTTGTAAGTAGTGAAAGAGAAGTATGTGGATGTCTTAAAGTAGGAAGTAAGAATCTCAGCAGTGAATGGTAGAAAGAGGTGATGCAAACGGTTGAAAGTGAAAAAGAGACGTGGTTGAATGTGCTAAAAGCAAATGATGAGGTCTCAAAAAAAAGGATGTTTGGAATTATATAAGGAGGAAAAAACGAAGACTAAAAGTTGCATACGTATGAGGAAAATTGAGGTAAATGAACAGTTTGGAAGGAAGATGAATGGAGACTTAAAAGGGAATTGAAAGGTTCTCTGGAATGAAGCGTGAAAGGTTAAGAATGATTGTAAGGGGAATCTGCATTGAATAATGAGTAGGGATGGTGCTTTTGTAACTGATGAAATGTATGTGAGAAGAGTGTGGAAGGAACACTTTGAAAATCTGCATAACATTGGCAGCAACGAGAGGTGATAGTGAGGCAGAGATGCGCGATGGTGCAAGAAGAAATAGTATTTTGGGGATGAGGTAGTTAGTAGGGAGGAGGTAATGGGTAGGGTGAGAAAGCTTAAGAATGGTAAATCTGCAGGCATAAATGGAATTACTGGTGAAATGATCAAGAACAGAGGCGAGATGGTGATTGTATGGATTTGGAAATTGTGTAACAAAGCATTTCTAGAGGGTATAGTTCCGAGAGATTGGAGGAGAGCAGTAATAGTACCCTTATAAAGGGTAAGGGGGATAAGGGGAACTGTAGGAACTATAGGGGAATTAGTTTATTGAGTTTTGTAGGGAAGATATGTGCTGGTATTTTGGTTGAAAGAGTAGGTTGAGTGATTGAAGGACTGATTGGTAAAGAACAAGGTGCATTTAGAAATGGTAGAGGATGTGTGGATCAAATTTTTACATTTAAACAAATGATTGACAAAATGAAAGAAGAAGAATAAATTGTATTTAGGTTTTGTGGATTTGCAACAGGCATATGACAGGATTAATAGGGAAGCTCTGTGGCATGTGTTAGTGATATATGGTGTTGGTGGTTGGCTTTTCAATGGAATCAGAAGTATGTATGACGATAGTTAATCGTGTGCAAGAATAAGGGGAGTCGAAAGTAATTGGTTTTATATTAATTGCGGAGTGAGGCAGGGATGTGTTATGTCTCCTTGGTTATTCAATTTCTTTATGGATGGGGTTATGAAAGAATTGGGGGTGGCTGGGGAAGATGTTAGAATGATGGAGTATGGAAGAGAGTTGAGGGTGCCCTGCTCATTGTATGCGAATGATTTTATTTTCTGTGGTGAATCTGAAGAGAGTTTGAGAGGATTGATAGAGGGGTTTGGCAGGATGTGTAAAAGGAGGGGTTTGAAAGTAATGCGGATAAGAGTAAGGTTATCTTAGTGAGTGAGGAGAGTCCACAGTGTGAAGTCATGTTAGATGGTGAGCAACTGGGAAAAGTATCTGAGTTTAAATATTTAGGATATATGTTGGATGAAGGGAAACCGGATGATGCAGAATGCCAGTAGGAAAGTTGTGATGTGTAAGGAAGGTGACTGGGTGCAATTAAATCCTTGGTGGATGTGAAGGGACAAAGTCTTGAGTGCGCTAGGGTTTTGCATGAGGGTAAGTTGTTACCTGTATTAATGTATAGTAGTAATACTGTGGTCTGGAATAAGAGTTATAAGATCTAAGGTGCCAAAGTGTCCAGATGGACAATCTTAGGGGCATGTTATGTGTGAGAGAATTCTTGGAAAATTAAAATAAGGTATGAACACAATTAGGCGAGTTTGTGTGGAGGAAGAAAGGAGTAAATGACAGAAAAATGAAAGTACATTGAGATGGTTTTGGTCATGGTTGAAAGGATGGATGATTGTCGGTTGGCTAAGTAGATATACTAGTGGTGAGTGTGTGGGAATTGACCGGCTGGGAGACTGAAGGAAAAGTATATTGAGTCAGTAAAGGAATGCCTGGAGGAGAGGAATATGAGTTTGGCAGAGGCGAGGAGAAAGGTGCATAATAGTAGTGAATGGCGTGGTTTTGTGAGGGGAGTAGGTTGTGGGCCTTTGACCAGGGATGAACCCACGATTGAGAGATGCATAGTGGAAGGGGTTGTCGCGTTTCCGTGGAAGCCCTAGGGTGGATTTTTCTGACTGTGACGAGTTCTCACTTAAGGGTATAAAGGGTGCGGTAAGGCTGGGCTTTCTTTTTGATTGTGTCATATTCTACTACTTTTTTGTTTCCAGTGCATGTGACGCTCTTTACCCCCAGTCTGGGGAAAGAAGGTGGGTGATGATGATGATGATGATGATGATGATGATGATTTTACTATTATATTTTTTATTATCTAGAGCTAATTTTATCACTAATAGCCTTGATAATAGTTTTTTTCTTCGCATAATTGTACTACATAATAACATAAATAACTACATAAATAAATTAGACACAACCGTTTTTTAATTTTTTAATGTTGATTAGTGAAAAAAATTACACAAACGTAAGTTGTTTGAAATATTGATTTTTTTTAACTCAATAGTGCCAAGCTGTATGCCTTTATTTACCATTAGGTTAATCATTTTTACATTGCAGTTATATAGAACAAAACTATTTCTAAACTTAAGAAATCGACTCTAAATTATAAAGACCTGTAAAATAATATATATATGATGTAAAAAAACATTTTTTTTGACGTTAAAACGGTGTCCCTCCCCCCCAAAAAACAAAAATCACAAAAAACAAAACAAAAACATTTTGCAATTTTATCTACATTCATAATGTGTAAATCAGGTATCATATGCATCACTATTCTAACATGATATTTAGAATTAATTTGTCATATAATTTCTTGTGAAAATTGTATTTTGTTTTCAGATATTTTCTTTGCGTGTTTTATATTGCGATAGTAATAGTTATTGTTATTATTATTAAATTTTTTTTTAATATTATTTCCTTCCTTTAATTCATTAGTATTGATTTTTGATTTTATTTTAAATATTCGATTTTTTTTTTTAAATTGGTATGAAATAATTATCACCATAGGTTCTGAAGGAACTCCGTCTGACTATTGTCTGAAGGTATAACACCACTGGAGCTTTTTACACGAAAGATTGAGAATGAAGAATATGGAGAAGCTTTAGCTCTTGCTCAAAGATACAAGTAAACTATTATTATTATTATTATTATTATTATTATTATTATTATTTTATTATTATTATTATTATTATTATTATTATTATTATTATTATTATTATTATTATTATTATTATTATTATTATTATTATTATTATTATTATTATTTATTTATTTATTATTTATTTTTATTATTATTAATTATTATTATAAAAATAATTATTAATTATTTTTTATTATTATTATTCTTATAAATATTATATTTGCTAATATTATTAATTATTATTATTATTTATTTTAATATTATTATTATTTATTTATTTATTTATTTATTCATTTATGTTTCAGCTTAGACTGTGATTTGGTGTACCAACAGCAGTGGAGAAATACTCCAGTTTCAGTAGCATCTATTCAAGATTACTTATCGAAAATTAAGAAACGTTCTTGGGTTTTGGAAGAATGTTTAAAAAGAGTTCCTAAAGACATAGACGCTGCCAGAGAGCTGATTCTATATGGATTAAGGGGGACAGAGCTTGATGTAAGTAGGACTAATTATTAATTTTGTTGACTGAAAATTGAAAATGTACTTACTACAGCTTTGAAAAAGAGTTCCCTTCCTGTCACGCTTATGAATATACGGCGACTCACTCCCGGTTTACACGGATGTTTCACAACGAATGAAAGAGTTGGTGTTCGTGCCGTCTTCTCACGCAGCATCCACTAATACTCCCTTCTCTCCAACGTTTCAATTTTCATAGCATAACTAATTGCTACGCTGATCGCCCTCTCTCGAATTCTCCACGTTAAAATAGACCAACCCGTAGTTATTTTAAGTAAACCATGGTTTCCACGGTACATGGTTTTCACTGTCGAAAAAAAATATTGGACCCCATCCGGTATCGAGGTTGTTGGCAATGAGTTTGCTGATAAAGAGTTTAAACAGGCCTTTTTTTCCAGGGATGGCACAAAATAATAAAATGATTTAAATCAACTGAATTTTTTACTTGATTTTTTTAAAAATAAAAAATCATGATTTTTTTTGATTTTTTAGTCAAATTTTTTTCCCTAAATTACTAATTAATCCTTATTATCACCTAATTAATGATAAGAATATTTCATCTATATAATAAGTAAATTCATAACTGGTTTCAAATAATTTTTAATGAAAAATAGATAAAATTAGAGCACTCAGAAATTATACAGTATATACTGTAAGGTATATAATTTAAATAACTTAATTAAACTAAATAATAATTATATTTACTAACCTTATTGTTAATCAGGTAATAGGATTATTTACTAATTTTATAAAAAATAAGTTAAAAAAGCAATTTGTGCCTAAAAAATCAAAAATTGATTTTTTTCTAAAAAAAAAAAAAAAAAAAAAATCACCAACCCTGCTTCTCTCACCATAACAGCATCTCATGCTATTTTTCCTTAAACATTTGACAGAGTCACCTCCCGTCTACCGACTATACTTCTGCTTTCTGCCAAGGTTTCAGGTGGTGCTGGCAGGTGTTTTGGACGAATGACTATCGCTGAGATTAACTGAGGATAGTAAAACCTGTTATCTAAATATACTCCCATATATTCTCTCATTTAATACGTTCATTCCTCATTTTATCAATTCTTCTCACTCTTAACACTCCTTTAAGATTGTGCGTCTGAACACATTGTACTTTAGATCTATACCTCTTATTCCAGACCATAGTCTCTCTACTATACATTAACACAGGTAACAATATACCCTCATGTAAGACCCTAAGTGTGCCTCAAGACTTCAGTCCTTACGTACCGCATCAAACGATTATTGCACCAGCCATCTTCCTGCATTCAAACTTTCCCTTACACTCGCATCATGCCGTTCCCCTTTTCATCTAACATATATCCTAAATATTTAAACTCAGACACTTGTTCCAGCTGCTCACCATCGAACATAACTTCCCACCGAGAACTGTCCTCACTCATAACCATAATCTTACTCTTATCTATGTTTACTTTCAAACCACTCCTTTTACACACCCTGCCAAATCTCTTTACCAATCCTCCCAACATCTCTTCGTTCGCCACACAAAACCAAATTATCCGCATATATAGTTTATAGGGCACCTTCCACTCTCTCCATTCTCCATCAATCTAACACCATCCCCTGCCATCCCCGCCTCTAATTCTTTCATAATACTCATCCATATGCAACAAAATTGAATAACCAAGGGGACATAACACATACCTGCTACTCAGCTATTATTATTAAACCAACCAAACCATTTCGACTCCATTTATTCCTTAAACACGCTTCACTGTCATTATACATACTTTTGATTCCATTAGAAGCCTACCACCACTAACACCATATATCATAACACCTGCCATGAGCTTCCCTATTAATCCTATCATACCCCTGTCGCAAATCCATAAAACCTAAATACAGTTTCTTCTCCTCTCTTCACATTTTCTCAATCATTGTTTCATTGTGGACAGATTTGATCCACACATCCTCTCCCCCTTTAAAACGCACCTTGTTCTTTCACCAAATCAGTCCTTCAGTCAGCTAGACGCACTCTTCGAACCAAAATACCAGCATAATCTTTCACTACAACAACTGAGTACAACTAATTCCCTATAATGTCCTACGGTACCCTTATCCCCCTTACCTTATAAGGGGGTACTATTACTGCCTCCTCCAATCCTCGGAACTAATACCCTCCATAAACGCTTTGTACACAACTTCCAAATCCTTTCAACACTCTCGCCTCCATTCTTGATCATTGCACCCAGTAATTTCATCTATACTGCAGATTTACCTCTCTTCAACTTTCTCACTCTAAACCATTACCTCCTCCTTACTAATGACTCATCCCCAAAATACCTATTCCTTCTTGCACCATATAACCCACACACATTCACTATCACCTCTATCATTACTGCCATGTTATGCAGATTTTCGAAGCCTTCCCTCAACATTCCTTTATGGAGCATCATTTCATCAGTTACGAAAAGCCCATCCCTATATTCATTATTATTTCTCATTCTTAGCCTTATCGTGCTTCCTTAAAGAAGAGCTTCCTATTCCTTGTAAGTCCCCCATTCTATCCTCCCAAATTGCTTATTTACCTGCTTTTTTTTTTCCGTCCTACATAATACTTTTTTGTATTCTTTTTTTCCTCCTTATCCAATTCCACATCTTTCTTTTGAAAACCTCATCATTGGCTTTTAGTACATTCACCACGCTTCTTTTTTTTTATTTTAACCCCTTGCATCAATCTCTTCATCCACACTCACTGTTAACATTCTTACTTACTACTTTAGCACATCCACATACTCCTTTTGCACTCCTAACAGCCGCTTCCTTCATTTGCTTCCAGATTTGTTCAGTTTCAATTTGTTCGACATTCAAATGATTTACTTGCAAGCGCTCCTTGAATGACTTATCCTTATATTACTGTTCACTTTAACTTCTAACTTTATCTACCCCACTTCCTGTCCTTATGCTTCCCTATTCCACTAAGCCCCACAACTTAATTTATATAAAAGCAAACGTAAGATGATGCCGATATCATTCCTAACCCCTGAAGCTGATTTAAACACGTGCTCGCTGTTCACATACTTTCAAGATCGTCCTTCTTCACAACGACAAATCGATCATAATTTTTCCACTTCGATACCATCTCTACCTACACCCACTCTAGTATACTTATGAAAGTTCTTCTGGTTTAAAGAAGTATTACTCACACACATAACCCTCTCTCCCCGCAGAAATCATACCTTCCTACCATTCTCATTTATTCCGTACACTCCCAAGCCACTCTGTTAATACATCCCATTTTGTGAATCACCCTATCTAACTCATTTAGGTTCACCGCGCAAATGCAATCTGAAACGCCTCCCTATTCACCCACCCAATAACATAATGTCAGATTATCCAGAAAATCGCACTTTTCAACATTACTCTCAGATGGAACATATGTCACAACCACACATAACTTGAGCTTTTCAAACTTAAATTTAACCATTAGGAATTTAGTACTCTCATCACATCACAAAATCTACATAGTTCTGTACCATTAAATGACTCATGCAGAATTGCAATTCTCTATCTCTTCCCCCTATTCAGATGCAGACCAGCACACAGTTGCACACCACGAGCCACAACCACTCTTTTCAAAACGGTTGTCCTTTCATCTTTTTGTTTCAGTCACAGCGAGCAAAATCAATTTGCCCTTTCTAAATACTCCATCCACTCTCTTCCTCTTCTCCTCATACACTTTATTCTCATGGTTATCCAGCGCACCAATACGATTCCTACATCTTTTGCACCGAAGCGTAGAAGGCTGCTTACGGCTGAACGACGTGACCCTTCTCCGAGGCAATGCATTAGCAATTCATCGACGAAAAGATAAGTGGTATGAGCAGCAACGCCAACCACACTATAATATATAATATACATTAATATATTATATATATATATATATATATATATATATATATATATATATATATATATATTATATATATATATATATATATATATATATATATATATATATATATATATGATATATATAATATATATTACTATATATATATTATATATATATATTATTATACTATATATATATATAATTATAATATATATATTATAGTTATATATATTGATATATATATTGAGTAGTATTATTTATTATATTATATAGTATATATATAATATATATATACTATAATATATATATATTAAGGGTATATATTATATAATATTAACTATACCTATATATATATATATATATATATTATCATATATATTATATATATATATATATTATAATTATATATATATATATATATATATATATATATATATATATATATATTATTAGGGTGTATATATATTATATTACATATATATATAATTATATAGTATATCTATATTATATATTATATATATATATATATATATATATATATATATATATACATATTATATATATATATATATACTATATATATATATAATATATATATCATATATAGTATATATATCTATTATATATATATAATTATAAATATATATATATCATGATATAATATAATATATATAATATATAATAATATATATATATATATTATATATATAGTATATATATATATATATATATATTCCAGACTTTAGTGAACATTGCAGAAGGAACAAATGATGACGAATTTCTAGTGAGTGATCTTTCTCTTGAATACGAAGAAGATTTGGACTTAGACCCTGAAGAACGAGAGAGAGAAGCCCAGGAATGGGCTGCCAATGATCTTAAACTAAGAAGAGAACTTCTTTCTAAGGTTATTATTATTATTATTATTATTATTATTATTATTATTATTATTATTATTATTATTATTATTATTATTATTATTATTATTATTATTATTATTAATATATTATTATTATTATTATTATTATTATTATTATTATTATCCACTTCCTATCCTCAGATTGGGGGTGAGGTGCGAAGCATACACCGTAAACAGAAAAGTAGTAGAAACATGATGCACGTAGAAAAAAAAAAACAGCCTTACCTTCCCCTTTATACCCTTAAGTGAGAGCTCGTCGCAGCCAGAGAAATCAACCCTAAAGTTTCATGAGACTACAACGAACCGTTACTGTGGTATCTCATCAATGTGGGGTTCATCACCTGGGCTAGGCCCACAACCCTACCCCCTCACAAAACCCCGCCATTCATTACTATTATGCACCTTTCTTTTCGCCTCAGCCAAACTCACATTCCTTTCCTTCAGGATTCCTTCAATGACTCAATCCACTTTTTCTTCGGTCTCCCAACCTGTCGATTGCCAGCAGACTCACCACTATATATCCGCTTAGCCAACCAACTGTCATCCATTCTTTCCATATGACAAAACCATCTCGATATACTCTAGGTCTAGTTTATTCTCATTTACGCCTTTCTCCACACCTCACAACTCCCTAATGCCCTTATCCTCATTTTATCAATTCTTCTCACACCTAACACTAGAGAGTATGGGGAAGGGTGTTAGATTGATGGAGAATGGAAGAGTGTTGGGTATCCTGCTTATTGAACGCTGATGATTTGGTTTTGTGTGGCGAATCTGAAGAAAGTAAAAGAAAATTGGTAGTAGGGTTTGATTGTGTATTTAAAAGGAGGGGTTTGAAAGTAAATATAGATAAGAATAAGGTGATGGTAGTGGGTGAGGAGAGTCCGCGTTGTGAAATCATGTTGAATAGTGAGCAATTTGATCAAGTATCTGAGTTTAAATATTTAAGTTGTGTGTTGGATGAAAAAGGAGCGTATGATGCAGACTGCAGAGTGTGGTAGGAAAGTTGTGAATGGTATGAAGGTGGCTGGTGCAATTAAATTCTTGGTGAATGTTAAGGGACTAAGTTTTGAGTGAGCTAGGGTTCTGCTTGAGGGTTTATTTCTATCGGTGTTAATGTATAGTAGTCAAACTATGGTGTAGATAAGAGGTATAGATCTAAGGTGCAATCTGTTCAGATTCATAATCTTAGGAGCTTTTTAGTTATAGGAAGAATTGATAAAATGAGTAATGAACGTGTTAGGGAGTTGTGTGGTGTGAAGAGACGCGTAAATTAACGAATAAAAACTGTGTATTAAGATGGTTTGGTCATATTGAAAGGATGGATGATAGTCTTTTGTTTAATGGTATGTATAGTGGTGAGTGTGCTGAGAATCGACCGGCTGGAAGACCGAAGAATAATTGGATTGTGTCAGTAAAGGATTGTCTGAAGAAAAGGAATGTGAGCTTGGCAGAGGCGAGAAGAAAGGTGCATAATAGGAGTGAATGGTGCGGGTTTGTGAGTGGGTATGGTTGTGGACTTGGCCAAAGGGATGAACCCTAAATTGACGAGAAATCACAATGAGGGCGCGTCTCGACCTTGTGAAGCCCTAGGGTTAATTTTTTATGACTGCGACTCTCACTTACGACTTTTGGGTATGAGGTAATGGTATTGGGGGAGGTTATCTTTCCTTTTGACTTGCTTGTTCTTCTACTAACTATTGTAGGGGTAAATTAGATATACCACAGTGAGGGTCCGTGGCAGTCTTGAAATAATAATAATAATAATAATAATAATAAATAATAATAATAATAATAATAATAATAATAATAATAATAATAATAATAATTTTTAAAAACTTACTGTTTAACAGAAATTCACAAAGCAAATTTCTTAACATTTTGCAGATCGATTTTCATGACTTAAATAAAGAGCAAATAGAGGTTGTCAGAGCAAGACAAATTTTACTTCAATATTTTGACCGTCTTTCATCCTATGAGGTTTGTATTAATATATTTTTGTTTTTGAGTTTGTCCTCTTGAAATTTTTATGGTTGAATAGTCATTTCAATTTTGATTGTTCCTCTTTACTATTTGCAGGTACTGTTGGGTGGTCCTCATATGGCTTCCGAACGCTACGATCCGCAGTTCTACGAGAAATTTCGAAAGCAGACGGAAGTAGAAGCGGCAGTTACTATGGCGAGAGAGGGAAATTGGCGAGGAGTTGAAGTACTTTTTACGTACCATGGCGAAGTCACGTTACCACACAGACTGGCTATTCTTTCTAATTTCCCTCCTACCATGGGACCATATGAATATAGGTTAATTAATATTTTTATATTATGGGAAGATATTTTTTTTTTTGGTTTTTATAAAGTATAAGAAGTGAACTTTAAATTCCAAGAGGGCTCGTGCCGAAAGCTCTTAAATGCATTTTCATCTGAGGAAGAAGAGGATGTACTGTATATAGTATTTTGTTGCAGCAATGCAGATTTTGGTAATTTTGAAAATTTATAATCGGTTCTTTTGAATAAGAACATAATTTGAAATTAGAAATTATAGAATCGGCAATATTTATGGTCAAAGTATGGATAAATTTTCTCAGTCAGTGCAATGATCTTTGCATAGTCTTAAGAACATCTGCTCCACTTTTATTTTTCGCTCTTTCCATGGGCGTTTGCAAGTGGATTAAAGAGTACATTCTGCAGCAACACTGCAGCCGTGTAGAATATATATATATATATATATATATATATATATATATATATATATATATATATATATATATATATATATATATATTATATATAAGTATAATATATATTATTTATAATATATATATATATATTATTATACGGTATATATATATATATATATATTATATATATTTATACTTATATATTTTATATATATATTATATATATATATTATATAATATATATATATATATATATATATATATAAATATATATATACAATATATATATTTATATATATATTATATATTATATAATATATATATATAATATATATATATATATATATATAATATATTATATATATATATATTATATATATATATATATATATATATATATATATACGTATATACTATATTATTATATATATATATATATATATAATATATATATATTTTATATATAATATATATTATATATATATATATATATATATATATATAGTAGTATATATATATAAATATATATAATATATATATATATATATATATAACATATATAATATATATATATTATAAATATATATTATATATATATTATATATATATAATTAATATATATATATAGTATATATATATATATTAATATTGATGGAGGCTTTCCAGAATAAAGATACAGTATGTATATGAACGATAGTGAAGCGTACGTAAGAATAAAAAGAGTTTGTAAAAGTGATGGTTTCATTATTTTATTAATGGGTATTCAATTTGTATATTTATGGGATTATGAAAGAATTAGGAGGTAGCGGTGGTATGGAAAGGTGTTAGAATGATGGTGAATGGAAGAGAGTGGAGGGTGCCCTTTTTATTGTAACCAGATGATTTGGTTTTATGTGGCGAATCTGAAGAGAGTTTGAGAGGATTGGTAGAGGAGTTTCAAAGTAAATGTAGATAAGTGTAAGCTTATGGTAGTGAATGAGTAGAGTCCGCGGTGTCGAAATTGTTTAGATGTGTGTAATTGGAAAATATCGTTGATTTAAGTAATTCGTAGGATATATGTTGGATGAAAAGGAAACGGATGATGTAGAATGTAGTAGGAAAGTTGTGAACGTTAGGAAAGGGGTGGTGCAATTAAATCCTTGGTGGATGTAAAGAGACTAAGTTTTGGGGGCGCTAGTGTTTTGCCTGAGGATATGTTTTGCCGGCGTTAATATATAGTAGTAAAACTGTAGTATGGAATAAGAGGTATAGATCTAAGATGCCATGTGTTCAGATGGACAATCTTAGGAGCGTGTTATGTGAGAGAAGAATTGATAAAATGAAGAATGAACGCACTAGGGAGTTATGTGGTGGTGAATAAAGGCGTAAATTGAGAGAGAAAAGTTTCCACAATGGCCAAATTTTGGTCATATGGAAAGGATGGATGATAGTCTGCTGATTAAGGTGAAGTATAGGAGTGAATGAGCTGGGAATCATCTGGCTTGCAGACCGAAGAAAAAGTTGATTGAGTCAGTAATGGAATGTGAGTTTGGCAGAAGTGGGATGAAAGTTACATAATATGAGTGAATAGCGTGGTTTTGTGAGGGGTATGGTTGTGGATCGCCTGTTCCAATAGATGAACCCTACATTGATGAGATTCCACAGCGAGGAATCGTTGCAGTCTCGTGAAACGTAGGGGGGATGTTTTTTTTATAACTGCGACGACCAGTTCTCCACAATTTAGTTTATGGAGGGGGCAATAAGGGGAGGGGGGGTTTTCTTTTCGACTCGTGTCATGTTCTTCTTCTACTATTCTGTTTCTGGTGTATGCTGCGCACCTCAGCCCCAATCTAGGGAAAGGTGGTTGATAATATATACGGGTATATATATATAATATATTATATTAATATAATATAATATATATATATTATATATATTATTATTGTTATATATATATTATATATAATAATAATTATATAATATATATATCATATAATATATAATATCGGTATATATATTATATATATATATATATATATATTTATTATATTATATAGTATTATATATATATATATATATATTATATTATATATAATATATAAATATTACTATTATATAATATATGGAACACCTCGTGGCGTTGGAGTTGACTCGCTAACTCTCGTGGAGAGGACGCCTGGTTCAAATCCTCCGCGTAGCCAGTCTGAAGTTTTATCTTTCTGGGGGCAAGAATTAAAACTCGGCCTGCGAACACTTTCTTGGGGCGAAGGCTGGGGATAAGGTTCGATTCCTGTAGCCTCGCCCCCCCTCCCCCGTGTTTACCTCTGAGAAAGGATTAATGCCAGTTAAAATGAAGTTATATAGTTATATAAATAAATATATATATATAATATAGTATATATATAATTATATATATAATATATATAATATATAGTAGTATATATATTATATTATATATATTATATATATTATATATTATATATATATATATTATTAGATCGATTTTATCCAGAATGTAGATTTAAGTGGCGAGAAATATATTGAATGGAGGAAGTTCTTTAAGAGATCCGGATTGGTGTGAAGAATTTACTTTGCAGGTATTTATATTTATAAACGAATAAATAAGTCACGTTGAGGTTTGTCTAAATATATATATAATATATATATATATATATATATATATATATAGTTAATAATATAATATATATATTATATATATATATATATATATATATATTATATATATATATATATATATATATTTATATATTATATATATATATATATATATATATAATATACTATATATATATATTATTTAACAGAAAATCCGTGGGAATAGAACCTGATGCCGGATTAATTGCTCTTTATAAGGACTCTCCAGATTTGGAACAATTTCGGGATTGCGAATTAACTGCCGAAGTCGTGAGCCAATGGTACAAGATGAGAGCCAGGGAAATGGAAGATAGTAGTCACTTTGTGGATGCCTCTCTTGATATACTTAAATTAGCTCGAGAAAGGAATTGCCCGGTAATTAATTATTACTAGAATTATTAATTATTACTAATTATTTGTAGAAGAAATGAAGTACAGTAGATAGGTTCGATGCAGAAAGAATTTGAAGATAATACACCATTTGGATTATAAGTTGGTTTTGTATGATAATTTAGGTTAAATTGTTAAATGGTAGGTGAAAACGACATTGGACTAGAGTAAGGTAGTATAGGATAGAGTAAATGCCTCAATGGTAGTGAAGGTAAACATCAATGGCTTGATTATGATATGGGTAGGAAGAAGCAATAATAATTTTTAAAGTTTTTAAAAAATTTGTTTGAATGAAAAGGAAGTTCTCAAACTGAAAGCTTGTTACGGTTAAGAAAAATGAGAAATAAACAATTAAAGACTGATATAATAATAATAATAATAATAATAATAATAATAATAATAATAATAATAATAATAATAATAATAATAATAATATTTAATTTGCAGGATCTTGAAGAACTACAAAATACATTTGACATTCTTGAAATACTCGTTTACGAAGTAGGGTTAAATAGTATGTCTCTTCAGAAGTTTGAAGTTCTTTCGGATGTAGAAAAACTTGGTCTTCTTTTATCTACTGTGAGTTTTAAATTTGACTTATCTATAAATAAAATCTTGTATTTTATTGTTATTTATATTTCCATAGTTTTTTTCAATTTCCTCATGCTCAATTCATTTGCATTATATATATATATATATATATATATATATATATATATATATATATATATATATATATATATATATATATATATATATATATATATATATATATATATATACTATAATATATATAATAACTAACATATATATATTTATTTATTTAACATTTATATATAATAATATATATATATATATATATATATATATATATATATCTTTCTATATCTTTATATATATATATAGCAATTGAAGGCAGGGATGTATGTCTCCTTGGTTATTCAATGTGTATATGGATGGGGTTATGAAGAATTATAGGTGGGGTGGCGGAAGGTGTTAGAATGATGAAAGAATGGAAGAAGTGGAGGGTTCCCTACCTAATATTTGCGGATGATTTAGTTTTGTGTGGCGAATCTGATGAGAGTTTGAGAGGATTGGTAGAGGGATTTGGCAGGGTGTGTAAAAGGAGGGATTGAAAGTAAATGTAGATAAGAGTAAGGGTATGGTTGTGAGTGAGGACAGTCCTCGGTGTGAAGTTATGCTGGATGGTGAGCAACTGGAACAATTGCCTGAGTTTAAATACTTAGGATATGTGTTGTATGAAAAGGGAACAGATGATGCAGAGTGTAAGTAGGAAAGTTGTGAGATGGTCAGGAAGGTGATGGAGCAAAATAAATATATATATATATATATATATATATATATATATATATATATATATATATATATATATATATATATAATATATATATATAACTCGCTGTAATATATATATTCTATATACTAATATAATATATATATACATATATATATTCATTCATATATATATATATTTATTCATATATATATATATATATACTCTTTATATATATAACCTTAGCATATAACTGCTATATAACTGCTAACCAACAATATAAATGTATATATATATATATATATATATATATATATATATATATATATATATATATATATATATATATATATTATATATATATATATATATATTTATATATATTGGTTATTCAATTTGTATATGGATGGGGTTATGAAAGAATTCGAGGTGGGGATGGCAGGAAATGGTGTTAGAATGATGGAGAATGGAGATGAGTGGAGGGTGCCCTACATATTATATGCGGATGATTTGGTTCTGTGTGGCGAATCTGAAGAGAGTTTGAGAGGATTGGAAGAGAGATTTGGCAGGGTATGTAAAAGGAGGGGTTTGAAAGTAAACGTAGATAAGAGTAAGGTTATGGTTGTGAGTGAGGACAATCCTCAGTGTGAAGTTATGTTAGATGGTGAGCAGCTGGAGCAAGTGTCTGAGTTTAAATATTTAGGGTATGTGTTGGATGAGAAGGGAACGGATGATGCAGAGTGTAGTAGGAAAGTTGTGAATGGCAGGAAGGTTGCTGGTGCAATTAAATCGTTGGTGAATGTAAAGGGACTAGGTCTTGAGAGCGCAGGTTGGAGTCTTACGCCTGAGAGGTATGTTGTTACCTGTGTTATTGTATGGTAGTGAGACTATGGTCTGGAATAAGAAATATAGATCTAAAGTTCAATGTGTTCAGATGGACAATCTTAGGGGCATGCTAGGTGTGAGAAGAATTAATAAAATGATTAATGAACTTATTAGAGAGATGTGTGGTGTGGAGAAAGGGGTAAATGAGAGAATAAATATAAATATATATAATATAAATATATATATATATATATATATATAACCGAATATGTATATATATATATATTTTAAGAACATAAATATAATATATATATATATATATATATATATATATATATATATATATATATGTAACATATATAATAATATATATATATATAACATATATATATACTATATATATATATATATATATGTATAATAATATATAGCAATAACTTAATATATATGTGATTAATGTTATTTATTCATCTTAATATATTAATAATAGTAATAATATATATATATAATATGTATATATAACTTATATATATAATAACTTAATAATATATATATATATATATATAATAACATATATATATATATACTATATATATATATATAATAATATAATAACATAATGCCTATAATATAATATATATATATATATATATATATATATATATTAAAACTGTTATTTCTTTTTAATTATTGTGAGTATGAAGCAAATTATACATTCACAAAAACACAAAACTCTATTCTCTATTCTGTATTAGTTTTGTAGTTTAAATTGACCCCTTTGACATATGACGAGAGGTCAAAGTTCACCCTTTTGTTAAAATCTGAAATTCAGCCTTTTTATTTGGTTAATTCGAGTTCGGAGCTGAAACTCACACCATTTGGTCAGAATTTTACGTTGATTCCGTTAATACATATCTAATTACTATACTAGTAGTTTAGTTCTAGTAAATTTGTTCATTTATTTCTCTATGGAATTAATTAACATCAAGTCACTAACATGTGGAAAGTTTTCATTGTTCGCCTCTGAAATTGCTATATCAAGTTTTTTGGTAGTCGCTATTTTTTTTTCGTAATATTTTTATCGCGATTATATTATACAACTTTTGAAGTCATTCTTGATAATTTATTCATAGCGAATGAATAATTTGTAATTATTGTCTACGTTATGGTTGGGTTTCCTTTTGATTTTTTTTTTGTTGCAAAGGAAACGGAAAGTGTATCTTTTTTTTTGTGATGGTTACTTTTTATATATATATATATATATATATATATATATATATATATATATATATATATATATATATATATATATATATATAACTATATATATATATATATATATATATATATATCTTTTTTTTTGTGATGGTTATTTTTTTTATGTATATATATTTACTATAGTGCTTATATTTTAACAAGACCCGGGCTTCTAGCTAAAAATATTTTTTTTTAGTCCTTTATTTCTCAGGGATAGAAGTCCCAACTTTTTTTTATTAGCTCATTCCTTCTCATTTTCAGCTTAGCTAGGAATATTTGTGGTCACAACTCCTGTTTTCGCTACTTAGATTAAATTCTGATAATTCGGTCTTCCAATTGTTTATCATAGCTTCTAGACATTTGTGGGTAATTGGACATTACTTACAAAATCCTAGTGTGTTTGAATACGAAACAATTGAATGACTTAAATTTTTGTAGGATTCACAAAATCACCCGTATTTGGATTAAATTTGGATCTTAAATTTAAAGGTGTAATCAGATTTATTTCCACTCTTCTTGTTTAAGTATATTTGTATATAATATTGTAAAATGGAGGTTGAATTTAGTTCATTTATATTATTTGAGGGTCATTTCTCGTGGATGATAATACAAATATCATTCATTAAAGGAAATCGATCCTTTTCTGCGTTTAACTAGGAATCACATTTATTTTATTATATTTTTTGATAACATATTGGGGAGAGCTAACAACCATTCACCCGTTCATCATTTATTACTTTTTATATATAGTACAACACCGCTTACAATATATTAAATTTTATTTTAATTTATTACAATCACAACAAGATGAAGCGCTGCTTTACCTCTTGTGTTTTGTAATAAATTTTACAACCCCATTTTTTATTTGTTTAACCACAACTATTGTCAAGTACCCATTCGTGTGTGTGTTAGGGGTAGTTCAGGTTGGGATAAGTGTTCGGCTGTTTAGTGGAGGCTGGTGCTACCTTCACCCACTGAATAGCCAATATATATACGGTATATATATATATATATATATATATATATATATATATATATATATATATATATATATATATATATATATATATATATATATATATATATATATATATATATATATATATATATATATATATATATATAAAAATATATAACAATATATATATATATTAGTAATCTAACATAATAATATATATATATATATATATATATATATATATATATATATATATATATATATATTACAGAGTACTTCAGAAACCCTTATACAGAATATCCGACGATGGGGACAGACGTTTTTAAGTCATTGCGAGAGACGAGAGAATGGACTTGGAAAGAAACTTCTAAGGGAATACATTGTTTCAACTGCTCTCAATGACCTCTCCATCCCCTTGAAAACTATACAGGTTTTTTAAAAACAAATTATAATTTAAATTTTTTTAAAATATTTGTTTCTCTAATTTATTAAAATGAAGATAAAGTCTGTAAACTTGAATGTTAAGCACAAATTTATAGTAAAGAAAATATATTTTTTATTTTTTTACGCTGTGGAGAGTTGAAAAAATTTTAACAAATGGTTCTCTGCTTTGTCATATGATTTTGCTATCGGTTCGCTTTCCTGTTTAATTAAGCAGTAGAATAGTTAACTACTGGTTTGCTTTTCAGAAAAAGTTTTAACTTCTGGTTTATCGAACCGGTTGCGAACCGTCTCCGGTTCCCCATAGTCTTTATGTAATCTATATTTAAAAAATATACTTATTATATTTAAATTATTTTTGTTTAATTTTAAATAAAAATTATATTTTGGGTTTTCCTATCTTTAGATATCTTTTTTTCTTTTGCTTTCTTTAATTTATAATTATGGTTACATATTTTTTGGAGTTTATAATTTTGAGCTTGATTTTCTTATGCTTAATATTATTTAATGTTATTCCTTTAAAGCATTCTCAGCAGGATATGGCAGATCCTATACTAGACTCTCCAGAAGAAGTTTTGAAAGTAGCTGTTGAAAGTGTTTATACTTGTGAAAAGGAAACGCAACTCCCAAGAGCATTCGCAATTTTGGAATGCTTACCCGTTCGTAACCCAAAGTAAGTGTTATGGCGGTTCTATTTACCCTACGTATTCAGGGCTAAAACACTACAAGATGGAATAGAGATCAGAAAGATTGGGACCCCCTAAGTAAGTGTTATGGCGGTTCTATTTACCCTACGTATTCAGGGCTAAAACACTACAAGATGGAATAGAGATCAGAAAAATTGGAACCCCCTTATAAAATAGATGAAGGTTATTTAGTGATAGAATTCCCTTGGGAGGGGATGTTTAAGAAAAGAAGTTATGTGGGAAGGGGGTTAGATATCTAGTTGAAAAGTGCTTTTTTGCTTAATATTACAGGACAATAAATGATTTTAGGTAGTTTTGAATTAAACGATAGAATAATTTGTAATTTACTCCATTTAATTTTTCATTAAAGCACATGTGTGGTACCTCTACTATAATTAGATATGCAACAGTTAACTCAGTACCTCTTGCCAGTTTTTTAAGCAGCTCTGTATCTCTTACCAGTTGTTTTTGCTAAATCTTCTTATACATTTCTTTTAGCTAGATAGGATGTAGAGTGTACGAGCGTTATGTTTATTGGTTTAAGTAGAGGTTTATTCCTTGTGTGATAGACACTGTGGTATGCTTCTGTTCTTTTCTTTCTTCTCTCCATCTCTTTAACTGACTTTGTCTTAATGATTAAAATTAAGCTTTATATCCCATTATTCTTAATGAACAAAGAGTTGTACAGCCGAAATATTTTTTTAATTTTAGGAAAGACTCCCTGAAGGCCCAAGAGTTGCACAATTTAGTAGATGCTTTGGAAGACCATCTTAGTGTTTGAGAATGCGTGAGGTTTTTTTTTATGTCATTAATGTTTCTAGTGAGCTCCATCGGTATGGTAAAAAAAGTTTGTTGTGATGAAGCACAGTGTTAACTGTTTCCTGGCAAGCAGTAGCACAGAACTTGGTTTTCTAAGAGGTGAGCCAATATATATATATATCATAATATAATAATATAATACATTATTATTACTATATATATTTATGAAATATATATATATATATATATATATATATATATATATATATATATATATATATATATATATATATATATATATATATATAAATTATTGATTATATATATATTACTATATATCTTGTTCTGATTATATATATATAGATAAGGGGGGAACTGTTAGAAAATTATAGGGGAATAAGTTTATTGAGCTGTTGTAGGGAAGGGTATTGCTTGTGGTATTATTTGGTCGCCGAAAGAGCGGGCGAATGAGTGACTGAAGACTGATTTTGTGGAGAACAAGGTGCGTTTAGAGTGGTAGAGGATGTTGTGGATCAATAATCTTACATTGAACTAAAGATTTGAAAAAAATGAGTGAGAAGAGAATAAATTTGTTTATTTTACGGGTGATTTATGATTTGCAAACAGGCGTATGATAGAGTTAATAGGAAGCTTTATGGCTCTATGGCAGGTGTTAAGTGATAAATGGGGTTGGTGTAGGCTTCTGAATGAAGTCAAAAGTATGTTTGAAGAAAGTGAAGCGTGTTGTAAGAATAAATGGTGTCAAGTGATTGTTAGGTTTAACAGCGGAGTAAGACAGGGTTGGTGTTATGTCTCCTTGGTATCAATTTGTACTATGGACTGGGTAGAAGAATTCGAGGTGGGATGGCAGGAAATGGTGTTAGAATGGTGGAGAATGGAGTGAGTGGAGGGTGCCCTACCTATTATATGCGGATTGATTTGGTTCTGTGGGCGAATCTGAAGAGAGTTTGAGAGGATTGGTAGAGAGAGTTTGGCAGGGTGTGTAAAGAGGAGGGGTTTGAAATTAAACGTGGATAAGAGTAAGGTTATGGTTGTGATGACGGACACTCCTCAGTGTGAAGTTATGCTTGATGGTGAAGCAGTCTGGAGCGAAGTGTCTGAGTTTAAATATTTAGGGTATATGTCGGATGAGACCCCTACGGTACGGGTGATAGAGTTTAGTAGGAAAGTTGTGATTGGCAAGAAGGGGTATCATTCAATTAAATCGGTTGGTGCAATTTGAATCCGATGTAAGCTTGTTATGCGTCCGTTCTGATGCGTTTTATGGATTGAGGGTATGTGTTTGGGTTTTGTATCAATGCATAGTAGGTGAGACTATGGTCTGAATAAGAAGTATAGTCTAAATAAAGTTCAATGTGTTCATGTGAGTGTGGACAATCTGTCAGTAGTTTTGTGCTATTGTGAGAGAATGATTATAAGAGAGCAATTAAGCGTTATTTAGAGTGGTATCAGGATTGTTTGTTGTGAAAGAAAGGGGTAATGAGAGAATAAATGAAAGTATGTTGAGATGGTTGCGGTCTTATGTTTGAAAGAGATTATAGAATTGCATAGTCGGAATGTAAGCGATGATGTTAGTGGCGGTGTGTTGGGAAGCAACGACTCGTGCTCTGGGAGACCGTGTATTATAAAGGTTAGTATATTTGAGTCAGTAAGACGAATATGTGAAGGTACGAGTTAGAGTTGTTTGTATGTTTTATTGGTAGTATAGGTCGGAGAATCGATATAAGGTTTTGGTATAACTAGGTAGTTGTAATGGCGGTGGGATCTGTGAAGGGGTGGGTATGGTGTGTTTTTTTCTGGCCCACTCTTGGTTGTGATTCGTAAGGGTATGAACCCTGATACATTTGACGTAGTTCTACTGCATTTAGTGAGGGTCCATCGCTGTCCCATGAAAGCTTTGGGTTGATTTTCTTGACTGCGGATATGGGTTTAACTCCACTAATTAAATGGTACTGAAGGCTCGGGCGGTAAGGTTGGGCTTTCTTTTCGAACTGTGTCAGGTTCTTCTATCTGCTTTTATTTTCCGTATTTGCCCGTCTGCGCCTATCTTTACTTGCCTTCTTGGAATAATATAATGGAAGAGTGAAGGACAATAAACCTGAAACCATATATATATTGATAGTAGTAGATATATATATAAATTGTGTAGGTGAGTGCTTGGATTAGTATAGGTGATGGGTGTTGTTTTATTAAGATATTTCGTGTAGGTGTGTATATGGTTTGAATGTCATTGATGATGATTTTTTAAGTGTTATACTGTATAGGTTGGTTAGTATATATAGTATTATATATATTATATTAGTTTATATTATATATTATAGGTATATATATATTATTATATACTATATATATATATATATATAATTATATAATATAAGGTTTATGGTTGTGAGTGAGGACAGTCCTCTGGTATAGAGTTTATGTGTGGTGATTTAGGTTTGAGCAACTGAACAAGTTGTCTGAGTTTAGTAATACTTATTGATATATGTGGTGGGTCACGAAAATTGGGAGAGCGTGTGTGTATTTGTTTATCAGAAGATTATAATGTTTATGTGTTAGGGTTAGTGATGAGTGGTGTAATGGTTAAGAAGGTGGCTGGAGCAATTAAATCCTTGGTGGATGTAGAGGCTAAGCCTTTCTGGTGAGCTAGGGTTCTTACGATGAGTGGTACTGATTTGTTAACCCTGCTGTTAATGTATTGTTCGTGAAATTATGTGGACGTTTTTTAGGCCGTCTCTGGTCGTTTAGAATAAGAGTATAGAGTTCTAAAGTACAATGTGTTCAGTAGTGAACAATCATATGGGCGTGTTAGGTCGTGAGAAAGAATTGATGAAATGAGGAATGAACGCATTTAGGAGTTGTGTGTGTGAATAATGGAGTAAATGAGAGAATAAATGAAAGTACATTTGAAATGGTTTTTGGTCATGTGGAAAGATGGTGATGATAGTCGGATTGGTGTTAATGCGGGGTGTATCTGTGGTGTAGTGTGCTGGAAAATCTACCGGCTGGGGACTGAAGAAAAAGGAATTGAGTTCGAGTAAAGGGAATGCTTGTGAGGAGAGAAATGTTGAGGTTTGGCAGTGCGAGAATAATGTGCATTAATACGCGCGAAAGACGAGGTTTTGTAAAGGGTATGTTATGCTGACTCACCTGGCCAAGCGATGAACCCCCATTAACGAGATGCCCATAGTGAGGGTCCGGTTCGGGTCCCCTGAGCTCTTGAGTGGATTTTCTGACCTTGCGACGAGTTCTCACTAAAGGTATAAGGGGGGCGGTTAAGGCTGGGGCTTTCTTTTCGACTTGCGTCATATTCTTCTACTACTACTCTGTTTTCCGGTGCATGCTGCGAACCCCTTAACCCCAGTCTTGGGGAATGAAGGTGGGTGATGTATATAAATATATGATATATAATATAAATATATATATATATATATATATATATATATAATATATATATTATATATATATATATATATATAATATATTATAGATATATATATATATATATATATATATATATATATTATACTATATATTATATATATATTAGGGATTACGAATGTCAGATGAAGATTGGAACAAGGTTTTAAGTTGGACATGTGGAAATGCAGCAGAAAGTTTTTACAATTGTTGAACCACAGGGACATGTTTTTGAGGTACATCAACATATTTATAGTAGAAGTAATTTATTTACGTAACTGATAATATATAAATAATTTTTACATTTGTTAATCTGAAACTTGGAGATGTTAATTGTTCGTGGCTTATATATATATATAGATATATATATATATATATATATATATATATATATATATATATATATTAATATATATATATATATATATATATTATTAATATATTATATAATATATATATATATATAATTATATTATATATATATATATATTATATATATTATATATATATATATATTATATCTTTCTTTCTTTCTTTACCTACCTCTTCTTCCCAAGACTGGGAGTAAGTGCCGCTACAAGCATCGGGAAAAGGAAAGCAGTAGGAGAGTATATGACAAATGTCGAAAGAAAGCCCAGCCTTACCGCCCCCTCTTGTACCATTAATTAGTGAAACTCGTCACAGACAGAAATCACCCTAAGAGCTTCATGGGACCGCGACGGGCCCTCACTATGGAAAATCGTCAATGTAAGCGGTTCATCCCCTGGCCCCAGGTGGGCCACAAACCATGCCCTCATACAAAACCCCGCCATTCTCTCTATCATGCACTTTATCTCGCCTCTGCCAAACCCAAACTCACATTTCTCTCCTTTCAGACATTTTCGTTCACCGACTCGCATCCACTTTTCTCTTCGGTCTCCAGCCGGTCGATTTCCAACACACTCTCCACTATACATCCGCTTAACCAACCGACTTTCCATTCATCTTTCCACATGACCAAACCACTCAACATGTACTTTCATTTATTCTTCTCATTTACCCCTTTTTTTCACACCACACAACTCTCTAATATGTTCATTCCTCATTTTACTCAATTCTTCTCACACCTAGCAGCCCCAAGATTGTCCATCTGAACACATTTGAACTTTAGATCTATACTTCTTATTCCAGGACCATAGGTCTCACTACATTACAATAACACAGGTAACAACATACCCTCATGCAAGACCCTAGCCCACCCCAGACTTAGTCCTTTTACATTCACCAAACTATTTTAATTGCACCAGCCACCTTCCTACCATTTTCCACAACTTTCCTACTACACTCTGCATCATCCGTTCCCTTCTCTTCCAACACCTACCCCAAATATTTAAACTCAGACACTTTGTTCCAGCTGCCTTTCACCATCTAACATAACTTCACCACTGAGGGCTTCTCACGTCACTAACCACTAAAACCTTCTCTTATTCTCACGTTTACTTTCAGGGGGCCCCGCCTTTTACATACCCTGCCAAATCTGCTCTCCAATCTTCTCAAACTCTCTTCAGATTCAACACACAGAAACCACAATCACCGCATATAAAAGGTAGGGCAGCCTCCACTCATCTCCATTCTCCTCATTCTAACACCATTCCTGCACCCCCACCTCTAATTGCTTTCATAACTCCATCCATATACAAATGGAATAAATCAAGGAGACATAACACAAACCCTGTCTCACTCCGCTATTAATTACTGAACCATTCACTTCCCAATCTATTTATTCTTACACACGCCTTCCACTAATTCTCGATAGGTTTCTACTTTGATTCCATTCAGAAGCCTACCACCAACACCATAGTATCACTAACACCTGCCATAGAAGCTTCCCTATTAACCCTATCATTCGCCTGTCCCTTATTGCAAATCCATAAAAACCTTAACACAATTTTTTTCTTCTCTCTTATTTCTCAATCATTTGGTTTCAATGTAAAGTTTGAACCACACATCCTCTACCACTCCTAAACGCAACTTGTTCTTCACAATCAGTCCTTCAATCATGCGGACGCACTCTTTCAACAAGAATACCAGCATATATCTTCCCACAACACTCAATAAAACTTTATTCCCCTATAATTTCTACAGTTCCCCTTATCTCCCTTTACCCTTATATAACTGTACTATTACTGCTCTCCTCCGAATCCCTTTGGAATATACCCTCCATAAACGCTGTTATACAACCTTCCAAATGCAATCAATCACGATCTCGCCTCCGTTCTTGATCATTTCCCAGTAATTTCATCTATACCTGCAGATTTACATTTTTCACTTTCTCACTCTACCCCATTACCTCCTCCTTGCTAATGACCTCATCCCTCAAAATACCTATTCCTTTCTTGGCACCATCAAACCCACACACTTACTATCACCTCTTCATTTAACTGCCAATATTATGCAGATTTTCGAAGTGTTCTTTCCACACTCCCTCTCACATCCATTTCATCAGTTAACAAAAGCACCATCCCTATTCATTTATTCTAAGCAGGTTCCCCTTATCTCATTCTTAAACTTTCGCGCTTCCTTCCGAAGAACTTTCCATTCCTTTGTAAGTCCCATTCTCCCTTCCAAACTGTTCATTACCTCTTGTTTTATCCTAGTATTGCACCTTTAGATATTTCTTTTTTGCCTCCTTATATATTCCAAGCATCTTTCTTTTGAAATTCATCATATTGCTTTTAGTACATTCAACCACTCTTCTTTTTTACTTTTAACCGCTTTGCATCGCCTCTTCATTCCACACTCACTGTGTAACATTGCTTACTTCCTACCTTAGCACATCAACATACTTTATTTTGCACTGCTAACAATTGCCTTCTTCATTTGCTCTTCAGATTTTGTCAGTTTCAACTGTTCACATTCAACGATTTCTGCGAGCGTTCCTTAACATACTTATCCCTTATTTATCTTGTGCACTTAACTTTCTTTCTAATTTTTACCCACTTCCTCCCGTATCACCTTCCTCTCATCCAAGCCCCCTACTAACTTAATTTTACATAAACAACATTTAATGATCTGATAATCCCATGTCCTAACCCCTCCACTGATTTAACATTCCAACACCAGTTACTTCAACATCTCCTTCTTCCACCAACACAAAATCAAATCATACTTTTCAGTTCGATACCATCTCTACCTACCCCACCAGACTTACTAGTTATACTTATGGTACTCCGGTTTAAAGGAAAGTATTACTTAACAAACATTACTCTCTCCTCACAGAAAATCAATCACCTTCCTACCATTCTCATTTTCTCCCGAAACCCTAAACTACCTGTTATACCATCCCTTTTTTGATCACCTATCCAACCATTCAGGTCCCTCAACACTATCAATCTGAAAGCTTCTACTCACCCCATCTAAAACAACATCATTCAAGTTATCCCAAAAAATCGTACTCTTCAACGTTTCCCTCAGATGGACCATACGTCACAACCACACATACCTTGAACCTTTTCAAACTTATATATATTTATATATATATATATATATAAATATATATATATATATTATATATATATATATATATATATATATTAATATATATAGTATATATATATATATATATATATATATATATATATATATATATATATATTAATATTATATATAGATTAAACGTAGATAAGAGTAAGGTAAATGGTTGCGAGTGAGGACAGTCCTCGTGTGAAGTTTTGTTGGATGGGTGAGCAACTGGAACACAAGTTTGTGAGTTTAAATATTTAAGAATATATGTTGGGATGAAAAGGGAACGGATGATGCAGAGTGTAGTAGGAAAGTTGTCAATGGTTAGGAACGTGCTGGAGCAATGAAAATCTTTGTGGACTGTAAAAAGGACTAAGTCTCGAGTGTGTAGGGTCTTACATGAGGGATTGTTGTTACCGATGTTAATGTATTATAGTAGTGAAGCTATGGTCAGAATAAGAGGTATAGATCTTAAAGCTACAATGTTGCTCAGATTAGGGGTTGGTAGGTGCTTGTTAGAAGAATTGATAAAAGGATGAATGAAACCGCATTTGGGAGTTGTGTGGAGTGAAGAAAGGTCTAAATGACTGATTGATAATGAAGGTACATTGAGATGGTTGGTCATGTGGAAGAGGAGGATTTCGGTTGGTTAAACGGTGTATAGTTTATGAGTGTGCTGGGAATCACCGGCTGGGAGAACCGAAGAAAAAGTGGATCGAGTCAGTGAAGGAATGCCTGGAAGAGAGGAATGAGAGTTTGGCAGAGGCGAGAAGGAAGGTGCATAATAGAGTGAAATGGCGGGGGGTTTTGTGAGGGAGGGTATGGTTGTGGCCCACCTGGGGCAAGGATGAGCCCTACATTGTTATGAGGGATGCACCTAGTGAGGTCCGTGTCGGTCCCGTGGAAGCTCTAGGGTGGAATTTACTGACTGCGACGGGTTCTCACTAAAAAGGTATAAAGGGGCGTTAAGGCTGGCTTTCTTTTCGAACTTTGCGTCATATGTCTCTGACTTTTTAGTTTCCAGCGCATCATGTGGTCGCACCTTACCCCCAGTCATTGGGAGAGAAGGTGTGATGATGATGATGTGATGATGATTGATGATGATTGTGATGATGATTGATTGTATGATGATTGATAATGTATGGATGATGGTAAGTTGTTATATATAAATTTAGTTATATATATATACCATATTAGTTATTTTATAATTTGGAGCTCCCGGGATCACCTTTACATTCTATTATATATATATATTATTATTGATATATATATATTATTTATAAGTTATAATGGGCATTACGTAAGTATAATACCTACATGTTGTGTTGTGTTTATTTGATGTTGAGTTGGTATGAAGTATTATGATGTCTTGAGTTAGTGACTATATTGATTATAGATATTATTATGGGTTATGTAGTATGTGTGATATTATGGGTAGATATTATTTATATTATAGAGTATTGATTAGGTTAGTGTCTTATTGGTTGTGGTATGGTGTGGATGGTGTTATATGATATTTTGTTAGTGTAGTGAGTTAGTATGATTGTATTTACTTGATTATTGTATATTCTGTAAGTATGAATGTTATATGATATAATACTCAGTGGTACTGTTATAATTTATTCTTGTGTCTATAAGTATATTTTTGTTTCTGTGTGAGATCTGCATGTTGCTGCATATTTTTTTATTGAATTACTATAGGCCTAATGGTCTAAGAGCCCTGAGTATGAAAATCCTGTGTAGACTCAGTTTGATGTTTATTCTAGATTAAACAACAACTGTAGTATACATAGATACTGTATAGATAATCACAATCTGTATTGCATATTATGGAAGTACTCAGCTAAGTGAGCGGGCTGTTTTTTTATCCTCATGTATAGTTAGTATATAGTCATCATACTTGTTGAGACGAATTCAAATGCATACTCTACGTATAGGGACAAACTTGTGGTGTGGATGTTTGGGTTCTATATATTTATAAGCACAACGTGGTAACTCACTTGTCTCGTACTTAAGTTGCGTAGTTGTTAGCAATTAAGCTTACAAGGCGTGGTGTTTAAATTATAGTTGATGTTTTGGTGTTTATGGTAATCTGTTCTATGGCTCGTGCATTAGATGAGTATCTGGGTATTGGTGAATTTGTGAGAGTAATTGGGGTGTCTTGCCTCAACCTATGATTTAGTCTTAATCGCGAGCCATTAGCACTTAAAAAAGATTCGTTTCCCTAAATAGCGAAGCCAGACATAGGGAGGACAGACATAGTTGTTTTTTGTTGTGATATGTATATGGATATTCAACATAATAACTAATTTAACATAGGAAAGAATACGGAATGATAGTTGTACCTCTACTAGACTTGTTTATCGGTGGCTGTTCTCAATTTATTATACAAATTTAATACAATTCTAAGGACAAGTCATATATGCTTTATTTATAAATAATCTTAATAATGCGAATGTGGTTAAGGGACATATGTGTTTTATTTTTAAATTAAATGTTGATCTATTTAGTGGTTGATTACACTGTGAGCCGCGAGCCACATTAAAAAGGGACGCAAACAACATGTTGCTCTGCGGACTACAGGAGTCTTGGGCACTTGCGCAGCGCTGCATTATATAAATCGTATGAATGTTTCGCATACAGCTATATACTAGTGTAGTCCGTAGCCTATTTGAGGGTTATTATGTTAGGGTATAACATTCTCTATTGGATTTGTTGTGAATTAATTGTATCATTGCATCTTTGGTTATATGAATATTAGAATGTCAAGTATAGTCTTATTGTGTAGCACTGTCTAGTACCTTATTGTTGTAGGTAGTAGCATCTAATGAGTGTAGATTTTGTATACCTTTGATTTTTTAATAGTTATTTCTGTTTTATGTATTATTCAACAGGAGAGCGTGTCTTAATTGACTGTTTGCGGTATCATAAGTCGTACGATACTTCGAGCTGGGTTCTGATCTTTTTATAGGATATACCCCGACTGTTGGGTTATTGGATTGATCAGCCTCTCTCGTGGTCTGAAGTCTACTGCAATAGTTATGTTCTACTCTCATAGTGATTAACTTCTCTTATTTCTAAACATCTATTATATTAGGGGCTGTTCATGTCAGAAGAGCTGTAGCAGTAAGTATGACTATTTTTTTATATTGCGTTCTCGTGTGAAAGTCTTTAATGTTGGATTAAAGAAGATGATTATTGTTGGCCGAAGTAAAGTCCTTCGTTCGGACTATTGTCGATTGTTGGTTTACTCTCGAGTGTTATTTTAAAACCTGTGTGGTTAAATAGTGATATCAAATATATTTCTTTAGGGCTGTATTAGTATTAATTAGGTGATTGGAATTATATTTTTTGTGTTTTATATTATATATATATATATATATATATATATATATATATATATTAATATATATTATATATATATATATATGTATATTATATATATATTATATTATATGATATATATATATATATATATATATTATATATATATATATTTATTATATATATATTTTTTTTTTTTTTTTTCTTATTTTATAGACACTGTTTGCGCAGTTAATAGAATCTCTCCAATGATGAAATTGAAGATGAATGTAGATTGTTGTATATCCATTTAGGAATTTTAGCGCGAATTTTGCGTTGGAAAACTACCATTGCAATGGTTCGTTAATGTCTATCATTGCTAAATTATAATAATAGATAATAATAATCTAAAATAATAATTAATAAATACATAATAATGGTTTCTGGTGGCGAATCTGATAGAGAGTTTGAACAGGGTGTATCGAGATTAGATTTGCAGGGTGTTCAAAAAAGGAGCAGTTTGTTAGTAAACGTAGATAAGTAAGGTTATGGTTGTTAGTGAGGACAGTCCTTCGTGTGAAGTTATGTATACTGTTATGGTGTTGCAAGCTGGAACAATGTCTGAGTTTAATATTTAAGGTTATATTTGGATGAAAAGGGAACGGATGATGCAGAGTGTAGTAGGAAAAGTTGTGAATGGCAGGGAAGGTGTTTGGTGCAATTAAATCGTTGGTGAATGTAAAAGGACTAAGTCTGGATGTGCGCTATGGTCTTTCATGAGGGTATGCATACGTGTACCTGTTACCTGTGTTTATGTAAAGTAGTGAGACTATGTTCTGGAATAATATGGTCTGGAATGCGAGGTATATATAGTTCAATGTGTTCAGTCGTAGATCGTGACGATCTTGTAGGGTTTTAAGTTGAAATGTTCCAACATTAATAAAATGTTAGAAAAATTGATTTCTATATTTAAAGAGTTGTTGGTGTGAGAAGGAAGATGTAGTGTCGAGGATTGTGAAAGGTATGTTGAGATGGTTTTTACTGTTCATGTGGAATTAGTTGATGTAATGATAAGTTCGGAGTTGTGGTGTGTTAAGCGATAATGTATAATGGTGAGTGGGTTGGGAACGACCGCTGGGGAGAGTGAAGAAAAAGTGGATTGAGTCTGTAGTAAAAGGAACTTAATTCTGCATATGTTGGAGGAGAAATGATAGATGTTTTGGCTAGTATGGCTTAGAGAAGAAATATGTGCTGCATGATAGGAGAGAATGGCGGTGGTTTTGTGAGGGGTATGGTTTGGCCCACCTGGGCCAAAGGGATGAACCCTTACACTTGACGATTTACCATAGTGAGGATCCGTCGCGGTCCCGTGAAGCTCTTAGGGTGGGATTTTCTGACTGCGACCGAGTTCTTACTAATTAATGTACAGAGGGGGCGGATAAGGCTGGGCTTTCTTCGACTTTTGTCGATGGTGGTTCTGATCTGACAGTGTTTAATTTGCGGTATGTGCGTTGTCACTGCATTCCTTACTCCAGTTCTTGGAAGTTAAAAGGGAAGATGAAGAAAGAAAGAAAGTAATTAATAATAATAATAATAATTAATAATAATAATGAATAATAATAATAAGATATAATAATAATATTTAAGATAATAATAATAATAATAATAATAATAATAATAATAATTATATAATTATTATATTAATTATTATTATTATTATTATTATTATTATTATTATTATTATTATTATTATTTATTATTATTATTATTTATATATTTATTATTATTATTATTATTATATTATTATTATTATTATCATTATTATCTTAACCTTCATCCTCCCAACTAATCTCCACTGACTGGGGGTGGGGTGCGTATTCATGCATTGGAAACAGAATAGTTAAGCAGAAGAAACATGACCTAAGTCGAAGAGATATTCCTTTCCCCCCAATATCCTCCTCTCATACTCTGAAGTGATAGCCCTTCGCAGCCAAAATTCAACCAAGAGCTTCCCCGAACAGCGACATACCCCCATTGTGGCATCTCGTCATTGTTAGGGTTTATCCCCTTGGACAGGTCCACAACCATACCCCCGTAACAAAACCACGTCAGTTATTCTCTCTATTGCTAAATTCATATTCCTTTCCGTCAGATACTCTTTTACTAACTCAACCCATCTACTAAGAACAAAGTATATTTAGAAGTGGTGGAGGGAGTTATAGAGTAAGGGTAGTGGAAGTGGTAGAGTAAGTGTGTGGTTAGTGAGGTGGTAGTTAGGTTAAGTGGGTAGTAGTATTAAGTGGTAGAGGAAGCATAGATAAAATTTAATTAGGTTTTATTGACTTGTAATTAGCAGGCTTGTTTATTGTACAAGGTTGGGTCTGATTACACGTTGAATATATGCGCTTTTATTAGGTTGTAAATTGCCATGTGAATCCGGTGTGTTTGGCTGGCCAGAGGTTGTGGTTGTTAAAGGATCGGGTGAAAAAGTAAATTTAGATAAGAACAAGGTTCTGTGTGGATGGTGATGGTGATAGGTTAGGAGAGTTCTCTGCAGTGTGAATAGTTACATGTTGGAGAGAGACAACTGGAACAAGTATTGGAGTTTAAATATTTAGGCTTTATGCTGGATGAAAAGGGAACAGATGATGCCTGAGTGTAGTAGGAAACTTGTGGATAGCTGGTGCCGTTGAATATTTAGTGAATGAAAAGGGACTAAATCTTGATTGCGCTAGGGTTCTCCATGAGGGTATGTTGTTGCCGATGTTAATATATTACGGTTTAAGTAGTGTATGAGAGTGTAACCAATCATGGTGTGTAATAAGCACGTGTTAAATTTCTAAACGTGGGTTTTGCAATCTGTTCAGTGGATGGATAAGTTCTTTAGGGGATCGTTGTTATTAGTGATGAAGGAAATTGACAAAGAAGAAAAGATGTATGACTGTTATTAGTGGAGATGTGTTTTTGATGTGTGGGTGGTGTAGATTGAAAGTGATTAAGTTATTATAGAGGCTTCCGATTTTGTCATTTCCGTCTGATAATGTATGGAGATATGCAGTTAATGATGAGGTCGATTGGTAAGCGCGTGTTTGTTTGATTTAGTTGTAGTATAGTGATGAGTGTGTTGGGAATCGACCCGGCTGAAAGACCTAAGAAAGTGAATTATTATTATTTTATTACTATTATTATTATTATTATTATTATTATTATTATTATTATTATTATTATTATTATTATTATTATTATTATTATTATTATTATTATCTTAAACTTCCTTTTTAACGTGTTTTTACTCTTCTCAGACAGAGAAGGAACTTCAGGACTACAGGAAATCGAACTTTAAGGCCGGCTATCCCAAGCCTGTTGTCACCACGTGTTCACAGCCTAGTTTTAATTCTTGATCCCTGGAAGATAAAACTCAGACTGCTATGCGGAGGATTGAACCAACGTCCTCTCGCAGGAGAGTCGGCGAGTCAACCACCTACGCCACGAAGCGTTTTTTTTACCATTATTATTATTTATTACTTTTATTATTATTATTATTATTATTATTATTATTATTATTATTATTATTATTATTATTATTATTATTATTATTATTATTATTATTATTATTATTATTATTTATTTATTTTTCAACATCTGCCTATTGTTGTTATAATTGAGCCTTAACTTGATGCAAGTTAATTTTAAATATAACTTTTTTAGACGAAACTAAATTACAGCGCAAATAGTCTGTATAAATGGTGAAAGTAAAAACTCTCAGTTGGAACAGTAAAAAAAGAAAAGATATATAAAGACTTAGCCTTACAAGTTAATGGAACGAGGGAATGGGTAAATATACCAATGGTTTAGAAGGACTAGATGCATAAGTTAAATGAAGATCATAGCTGATCTGTGTTTCGTTATTAAAATGATTGTTGAGAGAAGACTTATGAATTTTTGGAGAAAATTTATCAGATTTTCTGAACTAAAATATTTAGCTCGGTTTTGGTAATTTTTTATTATTATTATTATTATTATTATTATTATTATTATTATTATTATTATTATTATTATTATTATTATTATATTATTATTATTATTATTATTATTATTTGTTTTTTTTAATGTATTCAAATAGTTATCCAGATTTAGTAAATCGTATTTTAATTTTCCTTTAGCTCTTTGTAGCTATGAGTTATTACTCTTGCATTTCATAAATTTTGTGCAGAAATTTAGAATACTTTATTTATAGCACAATTTTCCTACCAAATGAATTAGATACAAACTATTTTTCTTAGGAAAATGATATTCAAGTTAATACCCTAGTACCCTATTATTTTTATCTATTACTAAACTTAATACGGTTTGTCAAGTTAATAATCTCTTGCATCATTTGCACATTTACTTTTAAAGGCAAGAGGAATTTTTTCTTCCCCATTCTTTGATATAAGCAATCACACGATTAGTAATTTTTTTTTGTTTCGATATGATTATAGTTCGCCTGTGCGAAAATCGGTTGAAGCTTATCGAAGAGGCCTTGACGACGCGATCAGAGAACTACTTGAACGGTGTTCAGCTCTTGAGACTGTCTTCCCTACTCCGTGTATGCGGACGGGATGAACGAGCGAGGAAGGCTAAAGTGATAACGCTCGTGGCTGAGGCTGCTTTTGCCGTGAGTACAACAAATTTATTATATATATATATATATATATATATATATATATATATATTAATATTATATATATAATATATATATATATATATTTATATTAAATATATATATATTATATAATTTATATAATATATATTAATATTATATATATTATTATTAATATATATATATATATAATATTATTATTAATATATATATTATATATATTATATATATATATATCTATATATATTTATATATTATATATATTATATTATATATATATATTATATATATTATATATTATATATATATATAATATATATACTTAGTGATATGCATATGTCAATAAGTTTTGACAATACTGAATTTTCGGTTCTGATTATATTAGCTGCAAAATATTTAATAAAAGATTATTAGCAAGCAACCAAAGTCGGTAATACAATTAGGTTTATACTATATATATATATATATATATATTTATTATATATATATACTATATATAATTATATTATATAAATTATATATACCTTATATATATATATATTATATATATATAAATATAATACATAATTATATATTAATATATAATATATATATATATATATATACTATATAATATAATATATATAATATTTAATATAATAAATATATAGTATATATAATAATTATATTATATATAATATATATATATTTAATATATATTATATATATATAATATATAATATATATTTATATATATATATACTATATATATAATATATATATATATATATATTTTATAATAATATATAATATATAATTATATATATAATATATATATATATATATATATATGATGAACCGAATGTTAACGCTATTACATGTAGAGGGGGGGTCAGATAAGAAATTAATCTGTATTGTGTTGCTAGTCTCCGAAGGTATTCTAAAAAATTATATTTTATTCTTTGTAGTTTGTATTTGGTAGTAATTTAAATCGTACGTTGTGGGAATATCCTTATTTTTAAAAAAAAATTCCTTTTTCGCAAATTCATTTTGGTAGACGAAATACAATGGTTGATTTCTGTACTACGTTTAACTCAATTGTCGGAAAACGGCGTAGTGAATCCAAATGGAAGAAAACTGCTTTGAATCATGATTTTAAAAGAATAATGACACGGGAAATTATTGAGTCTGAGTATTTTAAAGGGCTGGTGTGTTATATTTCAATCAAGAACTGAACCTGTCCAAGTTAATCCAAAAATGATATCCACTTTTTTGACAAAATACAAGAGAGCTCATGTTAATTTTTAATAACGGTTTTTCGATGTTCAAGTCAAACACAAAATATTGTATTTTTCGCTTTGAGTCAACTAATGAGACTTAGATCCATCACTTTACGCTAGAGTCAAAACGATAGTCATGGACCAACTTATGGACGATAATATAATAATAATAATAATAAATAATAAAATAATAATAATAATAATATAATATAATAATAATAATAATAATAATAATAATAATAATAATAATAATAATAATATAATAATAATAATAGTTATGGACACACTTAGAAATCTTTGATTAAAAAAAATAGTTTTATCTGTCAGGAAAGGGATTCGTCTTTGTTTTGAGGTGTAAAAAGTGTATTATTAATAGTTAACTTTGAGAAGAGCACGAAAATAAATGGCTATTTTTATACATTACGTTCAAACATTTTAAATGGCGGCTATTGATTGAAAATAACTACGTATGACTATAATAAAAAGCTTAATTACAGCCCAACCATTCGTCTGTTATTTCAGCCTGCTCTCAGTCGAGAAATTTTTGAATAAAATTGAGAATGTAATTGCTGCATTTTTCTCTTTATTCTTCAGATTGGCCCAATCGCAAATTTTTTTTTTATCCAACGCAATTTTATTACTTAGAGGTGAGAAATAATATTGTTACTACAACAGTGAACGATTTTAAATATTTTAATTTTTTTTCTGCATTATTAAAATAACCTTATATGATGTAGTTTTTTTTTTTAGATGTTTTAATTTTTCATGTGCATTAACCCAGCCGATACTAATTAATCAGTGGGTTATTGGCCTTCATCGGCATGGATGTTTGCTTAAATGTTAACCAGAATGTTGTTGCAGATAAAATTCAATATTTGATGCCTTTAATCTTGCTAGCGTAGCATGTTACTTATTTTTATATCCACGTTTAAGTATTAATTTTCAAATTTGATATTTCTTAATCATTTTTCAAAGAAAATTCAATCTGCTTTACACTATTTATTAGTGCTACTGCAACCTTTATTTCTAAATCCTTTTTAGAAATTGATTTATATATGCTTGGAAAATAATACTTAGTATGAAAATAGCTTTATTTATAACAAAATAATATAATATATATTTATATATTATATATATAATATATATAATATAATATATAATATATTTAAATATATTATATAATTATATATATTTATATATATATATTATATATATATTATATAATATATATATATATTATATATATATATATATAATATAAATATATATATTATATAATATATCGCGTTGAGAAAAGCTGCAGATAAATTAATATATAAATATTTAAATAAATAATAATAATAATAAAATAATAATATAATATAATAATAATAATAATAATTAACTATAATAATAATAATAATAATAATAATAATAATAATATAATAGAATCGACAATTTTGTACAGGAACAATCTTAAATAGAAATCTTAAAAATCCATCGAATGGAAATAATATATATATATATATATTATATATATATATATTATTTATATTATTAATAATATATATTATATATAATTATATTATATTTATATATATATATATATATATATATTATATATATATATATATATATAATAATTATATATATATATAATATATATTATATATATTATTATATATGATCCTGATATAAATTATATATGGTTATGAATTAGTTACCTAATTATTTCATAATTTTTAAAACTACTAAATTTAGAAACAATATATATAGTATATATATATATTATATAATATATTATATATATATATATATAATATATTATATATATATATATATATTATAATATTATATATTTTATATAATATATATATATTTATTTGCTATATGTGGAAAATATATATATTGTGGAATATATTATCGTTTATCAACAGATTTTGTAATAATTTGGTCAAAAGCATTTATAATTTTGTCACTAGCTCAACATTGAGAATTTGAAATAAACCTGGGTATATATTTCTATATATATAATATATTATAATCTAAATATATACGTCTTTTATATAGCATAATCTCTTTATATATATATATTATATTATATATATATATATATATATATATTACGCTTATTCATTTCTGATATATTTTTTATAAGTGGCACAATGGTTTTTTTCACGTCTTTATTGAATTTTCTTTATATATTATATATATATATATATTATTTATACACATACACTTTGCACTTATCACATAATATATATAATATATCTATATATATATATATATATAATATTTAATATATATTATATATACTTATATATATATATATCATATATTAATATATATATATTATAATATATATATTATATTATTATTATATATATATAATATATATATTATACTTATATATATTATCTATATTATATATACACACCTTTGCCTTTCACAGATTTTGTTGCAGAATTAATTCGTTCACTTTAAATCACATTTAAAAAGTTTCATCACTTTTAATAATGTATAAATCACTTACTGTATATAATTAGTTTAATTTTCATTAAATTTACGTTACAAGACCGCATAATGGAGGGGAAAATGTATATGGCACTTTCATATTAGTTTCGTTGCGTCTTTCCCATCCTTATATCGGCGTGGGTTAATCTGGGTCATATTTGCATTGAAATAGAAATTCTAACAGAGGTGAGCAAGTGTCTGTAGCCAAAGATTAACGTTGCTATTTCCCTTGGAATTGTGAGTTTCGTCCAAAAGTCCTGATAATTCTGGTAGGGAAGTTTTACTAAGTAAATTAAAAATAGACCTCTTCTGTAGTTGGTCTTTGTCCATAAGTACATTTTCAATCGTCCCCACCTGCTCGCCGTTAACATATATTGATGCCTTCTTTGTTAATCCACTCCAAGTAAAAGTCAGATGATACCAAACATTTTCAGCAAATGGATATGGTATTTTTTCGAAATGTTGGTTAAGGTATGTTTATCAGATAATAGCCATTTTCGTTTTGAACTTCTGGTATTGGAGGAGCTGGTAATACTTGGTCATTTACTGGATTTGTTAAGGGAAATTGGAATCTGTTTCCTGGTATCGCTACTGAATCCTGGCTAATTTCATCTCCTATCAGTTGAATATCATTCGCTGGTAAATTATTGGTGATTGTCCATTTATTTTGTTCATCATTGTTGTAATTTGGTTCCCATTTTCTTCTTGGACCTTTTCCTCTTGATGAATGGGTTTAGGAATCAAATCTTCAGATATAAATTCAAATGCGTTGGTTTTATATATAGGATTTGTTTCTGGTGGTAAGGAATCAAATGTTACTCTCTCATCATATGTATCTGAAACTCTGTGAACACCCTCTTGGTTCTTATACTCCACGATTGGCTCGTCGAGCTTTGGGTTTTTAAAGTCGTATTGTTTCTCAAACTTTTTCATAATTTGTGGAGATTGTTTCATAAATAATTTTGAGGCTTCTAATGATAGTAAGGATGGATTATTTGAGAGAGCTAACTCCACAATATCTTTGGCTTATAGAGATTTCAGCAAGAGTTCATCATTGTCCTTGGCTTAAAGAGATTAGCAAAGGTTTTCATCATTATCCTTTATCTCCGAAGTAATATCTTTTTACCCTGGTTCTTTCCCCTGTCAGTTTTAATTTCAGATATCGGAACTTCGTATCGTGTTATTGAGAATGTCTTCGTTATTATAATAATCGCTAAAGTGTTTTCTAAGTAATCTGCAACTATTGCTCATCAATACGACACAGGAATTCCTTTGTTTTAGGTTCTTTTTATTTGATTATCTGATCTGACTTTTTCAGTTTTCAAATTTGATTTTCATCTTCTTAATCGTTTTTCATAGTCTTCAATAGGAATGTCATTCTTAGAAGGTTCTTTAGTGATGTTTTCTTCCTTTAAATATAGCTAAAGGTCGAAAAGGGGTTACTCAAGTGTGCTTGTTTGTAACGTATTCGCAGAGTGGGTTAAGAAATAGATTTGGATATAAAGATTCTTTCAGTAAGAGAACAGATTAACAGAAAATTTAAACGGTTTCAAATTGTAACTCTTCTTACCTCTTTACGTTCTTTTAAATTTATTATTTTATATTGTTTATATCCTACAGTCCTCAATTTTCATTGATATAAGCTCATAGATTCATTTTTGGATTTGGAAGGCGCGACGAGTCTTTCTGTAATTTTTTATACATTTCATAAAATTCTTTTGTTTTTATTGGAACATGCATAAACAAACTGCTGTATTACCTCTTACATAAAATTGGGGTTTTTCATTGCTTTTCAAATTCATTGATCGCGTATTATTCATATTTACCTCGATTTATTTTAGGTATTGGAAGGTTTAAAAGTACTATCAGTTGTGTATTGCTTCTCTCCCAAAGTGAAAGTTTTGGTTTAACTGGGTCTAATTTGGATCCCTGATAATTTGGAACTTTATGAGTAATCGTTGTTGGTTATGTAAAAGAATTTTTTTGTGGAGTTGGTTGGTAAGGGTGTAGTAAGATTGAAGTACTTTAGTTGTTGTTGTTCCTTCTGCTAATTGAAGGAATTTGAACTGGCTTGAAGAATAGAGGTTTCTTCTTGAAGAGCAGAATTGTTCACGTCTATTATCATTTCCTTTGGAATTTTTTATTGGAGGCGTGTAGGCTCTGGTATTGACAGTTTAGAAATATTCGTAGTGTTGTTGTTTTGTTTTTGTTGTCGTTGAACTTGAGGTGTATGGATGGGATTGAGTTAGGTTTGTGTGAAATTTTAAGCTGACGAGTCGTGAGCAAGTGTGCGTTTTTCATTTTTTTCTGGTAATTGTGGTTCTTGTAACTTGGGGTTTTCTCGTCGTGGCTCCGTATCTTTACATGTGTTTTTTAGATTAATTTGCCATAAGGACTCGTGCGTTCTTACCGGCTTTTGGATGATTTTAGGTTTTCTTTCTATATTAAACTTTCTCAGCATGTCAGCACGTTTTCTTTCTTCTTGTTGTGAATGTTCTGTGTTATATGATGGTATTGACATTTCTTCTTTGGGAAGGTTGGTTCCTGTTGGGGCTGTGCAGGTTTGAGCAAAGTGATTCTTTGTTTGTGCCGTGCGTTATATTTTTCTGACTTTGGGGTGTGGTGGTAGTAGTAGTTAGTAGAAGCCGGTGGTAGCTAGAACCACGTAGTGGTAGTTATGGGAGCCGCTTAGTGTATGGTACTACTTTTGTAAGAAGTGCATTTGGTAGTGTTTCTAGGCTTCTTGTATTTGAATTTGATTTTCGTGGGTTTTGTCGTGTGGAGAGAAGTCAGGAGTAGTAATTGATGGAGGGGTTCCTCTATTTTTATTCCTTCTAGTTTTAGTTAGCTTGTGTAATTTGATATTATTATTATTTATTTTTTTATATATTATTTATTTCTGTAATATGTTTGAGTCGATAGTTGATCCATTTTGTTTTCTCACGCTGTGGGACTGCACGCTGTTTGAATTGGTATTAGCAATATTTTTTGTTTTGACTCTTGGTCTGATTTTGCGGCTTGTGCTGGGAGGTTAGGGCCAAATTGGTCTTTCATAGCTTCGTTGGTGAGAAGGAGTGTTGTTCTCAGCTTTTTGGATAGTCAAAGAAGGTGTGATAATTTGTTATTGTTGGATTGCCATTTATTTCGGATCTTCACGCTTCTCTTCCCTTCTTGTCACGCAGGAGTTTTTGGTGGAGTTGATGGATGGCCGGCTTTTCTTTGAGTTGGGAGTTAATGTGATTTTTATGGGCGTCTGTAGAGTTTTTCGTGGATGATCTAAGTGTTGAGTGGCTTTGGAGTTTTTGTCTTTGGTGGGTGTTCTCATGAGTGGTTAACAGGGTGTTTTCGTGTCTGTTTTACTGGGGCCTGAGGTGGTATGTTTCTCTCTGACTTTGCTGGAACTTTCCAGTTTATGTATATCAAAATCATCTCTTCGCCAGAGGGTTTGATTATAAATTCTGGCTCTTTCTCTCAACTTTTCTCAGCTCCATTTCAGCCATATGTAATTCGTACGGAACATTCGTCCATTGAGAATAACCTGAGCAACGTGGGTCTCTGCTTCTTCAATAACTTCATTCAGCGTCCTGAACCGGAAAGCCATCGAATCATAAAACTCCCATTGTGTCACATCAACAAACATTTTATGGAGCATTATCATACGACTTTCATTGACCATTTTAGTCAATATATTTCAATGTCTTCCTAAACCTGCCAAGAATAATCTATGCTCTCTTTTTACGTCTTTTGGAACCATCATTTAGAAGATAAAGAGGGTCTTCGTCTATCTAGATTCATCAAGGAATGGTCTTCTCTGCGTTCGGACCACCCCACAAGATTCCAATTCCCATCAGGGCCGAACAAAGAACGAAATCTGTGAGTTTAACATCCTTGACTTAAGTATGTCAGAAAGGGAGAATATACCCTCCGGGAAACTTGTTACGTTCCATCCCGATAACGTGAAAGAGGATAGAGGGTACTGCTCTGCAGTCGAACAAATCTGGCATATCACCGCTTGTAAATAAAGACTGGTCTGCAGAAATGACAAAGTCAAGTAGAAAGAAAATGAATAAGGAATTCACTTCTGTAAATAAAAAATAAATAAATGAAAAGTTAAAATTAGAAATGAAAAATTAGTATAAATTATAAAAATAAATAAAACGTTCTTTACAATTTCTCCCATTTATTATTATATATAATATATATATA
>JABUQX010027951.1:80000-95000 GCA_015478945.1 Trachelipus rathkii
ATTTATTTATTTTTTATTTACAGAAGTGAATTCCTTATTCATTTTCTCTTCTATTTGACTGTCATTTCTGCTGATCGTCTTTATTTAAAAGACGGTGGATATGCCAGAGTTGTTCGACTGCAGCAGTACCCTCTATCCTCTTTCACGTTATCGGGATGGGTTAACGTAACAAGTTTCCCCGAGGGTATATCTCCCTTTCTGACATACTTAAGTCAAGATGTAAACTCACAGATTTCGTTCTTTGTTCGCCCTGAGGGAATTGGAATCTTGTTGGGGGTGGGGGGGGGTTTGGGGTTTTTTTTTCCCCCCCCGAAAACCGCAACGGTGGTCCGAACGCAGAGGAAGACCTTCCTGATGAATCTAGGATAGACAGAAGACCCCGTCTTTATCCTTCTAATGATGGATCCAAAAGACGAAAAAGAGAAGCGATAGATTATTCTGCAGGTTTAGGAGACATTGAAAATATATTGACTAAAAGGTCAATGAAATCGGATGATAATTGGGCTCCATCAAATTTTGTTGATGTTGACACAATGGGAGTTTATGATCTCATGCTTTCCGGTTCAGACGCTGATGAAGTTATTGAAGAAGCAAGAGACCCACGTGCTCAGGTTTATTCTCAATGGACGAATGTTCCGTACGAATTACATATGGCTGAAAGTGGAGCAGAGGAAAAAGTTGAGAGAAAAGAGCCCAGAATTATAACTCAACCCTCTGGCAAGGATGATTTTGTATACATTAACTGGAACGTTCCAGCAAGTCAGAGAAACATACCACTGGGCGGTAACAGCTGGTCACCACTATGGGAACCCACCAAAGAAAATCAAGCCACTAACGTTGATCTCCAACAAAACCCTGAGCCTAAAATCAACTTAACTCCAACTAAAAAAGCCGCCGATCCATCAAACTCCCCAAAACTCTGGGTAACAGAAGGAGAAGAGAGCGTGAAGATCGAAGATAAATGGCATCCAACAATAACAAATATAAACTTTTTTGACTATCCAAAAGCTGAAACAAAACTTCTACCAACGAAGTATGAAAGACCAATTTGGCCCTTAACTCCCAGCGAGCAAAATCAACAAGAGTCACAAAATATTGCTATACCAATTTCAACGGCGTCAGTGGAAAAACTGTTATCAACTATCGACTCAAACATATTTGATGATAATAATAATATTAAAAATAATAATAATAATAATCAAATTACACCAAGCGTAATTAAACTAGAAGGAATACATAGGAGGAACCCCTCATCAATTATACTCCTGACAACTTTTTCCACGACCAACCACGAAATTAAATCAATACAAACCTAGAACTAGCATGACTTTTACAAGTATACTCAGAACTTGCAGTCCATACCTACCAACTGGTTCTACTACCACTGCTTCTACTACTACTACTACCACCACTACCCCAAAATCAGAAATAACGACGGCCACCACAAAAGAATCTTTGTTCAAACTGAAGCCCGGTTCAAGAAGAAATGTAATACCATCATTACACGACATTCCAATAAAGAGAAAGAAAAGTCTGATATGCTGAAAATTTTATTAGAAGAAAACCTATCCCAATCTCCAAAACGGTCAAGAACGCGGGTCCCGTTATGGAAATTAATTAAAAAACCCGTAAAAGATGGGCAGGAGAACCTCAAGTAAATCCAAATTACGAAAATAATGAAAAGGAACTTGTTCCAGATTCTTCAGCTAAAATTTACCAAAGCATTCCATCGACATCAAGTTCAACGACAACAAAAACAACCCCAACTACTAGGAATATTTCTAAACTGTCAATACCAGAGCCTACACTGCCTCCAATAAAAAATTCCAAAGGAAATGATAATAGACGTGAACAACTTCTCTCTTCAAGAAGAAATCTATTTCGTTCAAGACCAGTTCAAATTCCTTCAATTAGCAGAAGCGACTACAACAACTAGAGTTACTTCTACCTCTACTACACCCTTACCAACAACTTCCACAAGAAAAATTCCTTACAGACAACACCGATTACTCATAAAGTCAAATTATCAGGGATCCAAAATAGACCCAGTTAAACCAAACTTCACTTTGGAGAGAAAGCAAATACCACAACTGATAGTACCTTTTAAACCTTCAATACCTAAAAATAAACTCGAGGTAAATATGATAATACGCGATCAAATGAATTTGAAAGCAATGGAAAAACCCTTAAAAGTCTAGTTACAGAAGGTTAATACAGCAGTTGTTTTATGCAGTTCAAATAACAACGAAAAGATTTATGAATGTATAAGAAAATATCAGAAAGACTCTGCGCGCTTCCAAATCAAAAATGATACTCATGAGCTATACAATGAAATGAGGACTGGAGGAATAACAAAAAAAAAATAAAAAACGAAAAGAGGAAGAAGAGTACAATGAGACCGTTTAAGATTTTCTGAATCGTCTCTTTATGAAAGAATTCTTTATATCCAATCATTGGACCATCGCAACAGTAAAACAACACTTTACTGAGTACCTTCACCTATAGCAATTAAGAAAACATACTAAAGAACTTCAAGAAGTGACATTCCTATGAAGACTATGAAGAAACGATTGAAGAGAATGAAATAAATTGAAAATGATAAAATCAAGGATCAAGATAATAAAATAATGAAGAAACTAAAACAGAAGACATTTCCCTGTGTATTGCAATGAGCAAGTAGTGGCAGATTACTTAAATAAATCACTTTTACGATTATTTTAATAAGAAGACATTCTCAATAACGACGTACGAGTTGATATCTGAAATCAAACTGAAGGGAAACAGGTAAAAAAAGATTATTTACATTCCGGAGATAAAGGAGAATGATAAACCTTGCTAATCTCTTTAAGCAAAGGAACTGATGAAACTCTTTGCTGATCTCTATAAGCCATAAGGATATTGTGGAGTTAAGCTCTCCTCAAATAAATCCATCTTACTATCAAGAACCTCAAAAATTATCTTATGAACAACTTCCACCAAATTATGAAAAGTTTGAGAAACAATACGACTTTAAAAACCCAAAGCTCGACGAGCCAATCGTGGGTATAAGAACTGTTCACAGAGTTTCAGATACATATAGTATGAGGAAAGATTTGATTCCTTACCACCAGAAACAAATCCTATATATAAAACCAACGCATTTGAATTTATATCTGAAGATTTGATTCCTAAACCCATTCATCAAGAGGAAAAGGTCCAAGAAGAAATATGGGAACCAAATTACAACAAATATGAACAAATAAATGGACAATCACCAAGTAATTTACCAGCGAATGATATTCAACTGATAGGAGATGAAATTAGCCAGGATTCAGTAGCGATACCAGGAAACAGATTCCAATTTCCCTTAACAAATCCAGTAAATGACCAAGTATTACCAGCTCCTCCAATACCAGAAGTTCAAAACGAAAATGGCTTATTATCTGATAAAATACCTTTAGACATACATTTCGAAAAAATACCATATCCATTTGCTGAAAATGTTTGGTATCATCTGACTTTTACTTGGAGTGGATTAACAAAGAAAGCTTCAATATATGTTAACGGCGAGCAGGTGGGGACGATTGAAAATGTACTTATGGACAAAGACCAACTACAAGAAGGAGGTCTATTTTTATTAGGTAAAACTCTCCTTCCAGATTTATCAGACTTTGACGAAACCTCACAATTCCAAGGGGAAATGAGCAACGTTAATCTTTGGGCTACAGAACTTGCTCCACACTCTGTAGATTCTCTATTTCAATGCAAATATGACCCAAGATACCCACAGCCGATAGACTGGGAAAAGACGCAACTGAAATTATATGAAAGTGCCAATATGACATTTTCCCCTCCATTATGCGGTCTTGTAACGTAAATTTAATGAAAATTAAACTAATTATATACAGTAAGTGATTTATACATTATTAAAAGTGATGAAACTTTTTAAATGTATGATTTCCAAAGTGAACGAATTAATTTGCAACAGTTTAAAATCTGTGAAGAATTTACAAGATTTTTGTAACCATATATATATATATATATACTATATATCTCTCTCTATATATATATATATATATATATATATAAACCGTAACATAATTATATATTTATATATATATATATATATATATATATATATATATATATATATATATATATATATATATATATATATATATATATATATATATATATATTTATATATATACATATATATTCATATATATATATATATATATATATATATATATATATATATATATATATATATATAATAATAATATATACTATATATATATATAAAGGAAATTTTAATAAAGACATTATGAAAAACCATTTGTTGCCCATATATGAAATAATCAAAGAAGGATGATACAAGCAGTAATATATATATATATATATATATATATTTATATCTTAAAATATCTATATATATATATATATATATATATATATATATATATAACTTATAACTCTGTATATATATATATATATATATATGCAATATATATGAGTACTTGGAAAACCTATGTGATAAGAAGCAAAGGGAAACAATCCGAGAATGCTATGTGCAAATTATAAAATCTGTGTATAAACCATATAACATGTTAATAACATATGTATATATATCTTTTTCTTTATATACTTTTACTCTGCTATATATATATATCATATATATATATATATAACATATACTATGCTATAAATATATATATGTATATACTATATATATCTTTATATATATATTATATATATATATATATATATATATATATATACTATATTAAACTTTATAAAATTATAAAGTAGTTTAAAAAATTATATATATACGAAATATAATTAGGTAACAATAACCATAATAACTGTTATAACAGGATACTATATATATACTTGTATATATATATGTATATATACTCTATATATATATATATATATATATACTTTATATATATATATATATATATATATATATATATATATATATCATATATATATATATATATATCTTTATATCTTTTATATACTATATATATATATATATATATATATATATATATATATACTATTATTTTTAAACCTGCCATTTTTGTCCCCAGATGTTCTGTAGCAAGAATTGATTCTATTATTATGTGTGTGTGTGTGTGTGTGTGTTATTATTATTATTATTATTATTCTTCTTATTATTATTATAATATTATTGTTCATTATTCTATTATTATTAATTATTAGAACCTGTTTGATGTATTAATGATTTGTCTTAAACATATCAAACTAAAATTGTATGTATATGTATATATATGTATATGTATAATAATATATAATAATAATATATATATATATATATACATGCATATATAATATATATATATATATATATATATATATATGTATGTATATGTATATACTCTTTATATCTCTATACCTACCTACCTACTATATACATACCACCTTTACCTCATTGCTTTATTCAACAAAGCTATTTATTTCAATTATAGCTCAAGCTTTCATAAATCAATAAGGATTTAGATATATAAAGGTTGCAGTAGCACTAATAAATAGTGTAAAGCAGATTGAATTTTCTTCTTTGAAAAATGATAAAAGAAATATCAATTTTGAAAATTAATACTTAAACGTGATATAAAAATAAGTAACATGCTACGCTAGCAAGATTAAAGGCATCAAATATTGAATTTTATCTGCAACAACATTCTGGTCAACATTTAAGCAAACATCCATGCCGATGAACTGCAAATAACCCACGGATTAATTATTATCTATTTTAGTGAAATTAATAAAAAATTAAAACATCTAAAAAAAAAAGCTACATTATATAAGAGTTATTTTAATGATGCAGAAAAACAATAAAAATATTTAATATTGTTCACTGTTGTGGTAACAGAATATTATTTTCCACCTCCAAGTAATATAATAGCGTTGGATAAAAAAAAATTGTGATTGTGTGTCAATTCTGAATAATAAAGAGACAAATGCAGCAATTATATTCTCAATTTTATTCAAAATTTTCGACTGAGAGCAGCTGAATAAGCAGACGAATGGTTGGGCTGTAATTAAACTTTTTGTTATAGGCATACGTAGTTATTTTCATTCAATACCCGTCATTTAAAAATGTTTGAACGTATTGTATAAATATTAAACTAGCCAATTTATTTTCGTTTCTCAGTTATCTATTAATACACTTTTTACCTCAAAAACAAAGACTGAATCCCTTTCTTGACAGATAAAAACTATTCTTTTTTATCAAAGATTTCTAAGTTCTGTGTCCATAACTATTATTATTATTATTATTATTATTATTATTATTATTATTATTATTATTATTATTATTATTATTATTATTATTATTATTATTATTATTATTATTATTATTATTATTATTATTATTATTATTATTATTATTATCTCCATAAGTTGTGTCCATGACTATCGTTTTGACTCTAGCGTAAAGTGATGGATCCAAGTCTCATTGGCTCAAGCAAATCAGGCTCTGCTATATTAACTTTCTTCAACTGTTCAAAGTCCTTTCTCATAAACTCTTTGTATTTGTCAAAGTGGATATAATTACATTAACAGGGATGATTGGTTTCTGCAAATATAACACCATTGCTAAATACTCAAGGCACATGTTTAAGTATCATTATTCTTTAAATGTATTTCAAACTAGTTTCTTTCATTGGATTCTGATATATACAGCTTTTTCTGTTAAATGAAGTTCGCTTTAGAATCAATATTCTAACATTTCTAAACTACCATGAATTTTTAATTGCGCATGATGATGTTCTGACGTCTGATATGCGATTTAAATTACCTGCAGCCTGAAGCTACAAGATAGAAACCTGGATTTTTAGGGTACCTTCGGAGACTATGCCCAACACAATACAGATTAATTTCTTAGCATCTGACCCGCCCTCTGCATAGCAATAGCCGATTTTAACATTCGGTTCCAGCTCCTTATATATATATATATATATATATTTATATATATATATATATATATATATATATATATATATATATATATATATATACTATATATATATATACTGCTACCATTATATATATATATATATATATATATATATATATATATTATATATATATACTATATATATATATAGTTATTTTCTCTGTATATATATATATATATACTCACTATATATATATATATATTTATATCACCATATATATTCTCTTTTTATATATATATATATTATATGTATATAATATATAATAATATATATATATCTTTTATATTATATTATATATATATATATATTATATATATCTTCTTATATATATATATATATATCTCTTATTCTTTAATTTTAATTTTATAATTATGGGTTATGTGTGAATTATTAAATATTTAAACTATTAATATAGTAATCAGACAAATTCAAGTGTTGTCTAGACTTGTGGGCAGTAGCATCATAATATATTATACCTTATTCACTTTACTATATTACCTACTATTACCTACTATATACATTTACATTCTCTATTTCTTACATACTTTCTTTATCTATGTTACCTTTACTACCTACATACCACCACCATTTACTACCACCATATATATTCATGATTTGTTTTGACCTTGTAGAAACATTATACAGGCGTTATCAAGCAAGGCTATTTTCCTCATCTTGGATCAAGATCACTTGTACACGGGAGCAGGGAGGGCATGATCTAAGGCTGGAACACACCGTTAAATCAGTTTCCTGATCATCCGCGTTAGAAAACATTTAGTTTTCTGGGCGAACTAAATATATCTGAAACTTAAAAAGAAATAACTTACTAATGTTGGTTGCTTATATCAAAGTGGTTCATTGAAAAGGCCCCGAGCAGCAAGTAATATTAAATAGTACGGGGAAGTTGTGACATTATAGTGAAGTTTGATGGAATGGGAAACATAAGGTACTAGGGATTGTTAACTTGATTATATCATTTCCTAAAAATGGGTTTGTATGTCATTGTTTGGTATGAAAGTATTCTTTTATAAATAAGTATTCGTTCTAAAAATTTATGAAATCTGAAGATAAATAACTCAACTTCTATTTACAAAAATACAAAGAAAGAATTAAAATAAGTTTACTAAATCTGGATAACTATTTGAATATTAAAAGAAAAACAAACCAATTATAATGGCAATAATAATAATAATAATAATAATAAAACTAAATAATAATAATAATAATAATAATAAATAATATATCATATAATAATAATAAATAATAATAACAATAATAAAAAATTACCCAAATGAGGCTAAATATTTTGGATTAGAAAGAATCGATGAGTTTTCTCAAATTCCTTAAGTCTCTCTCCACAACAATGTTTTAGCTTCCCAACAAACACAGATCTAATATGATCTTCATTTAACTTATGCATCTGGTCTAACTTTTTGTACCACCTTATGTCGTGATATATTATTTCCTCGTTCAAATTAACATAGGCTAAGTCTTTATATCTCTCTTTTCTTTACTGTTCAACTGAGTTTCACTTTCTGCCATTTATTACTGACCTCTACATTATTGCTGTAATTTAGTTTCATCTAAAAAATTATTCCCCAAAATTAACTTGCATCAAGTTGAGGGAGGCTCAAATTACTCTAAACAATGGAAGTAGATGTTAGAAAAAATAAATAAATAAACTACAATAATAATATAATAATAATAATAACTAATAAATATGTAATAATAATAATAATAATAATAATAATAATAATAATAATAATAATAATTTAATTAATAATAATAATGGTAAAAAAAAAAAACTTAAGATAGCGTAGGTGGTTGTTTCATGGAAGCTCTCAAGAGGAAAAGTTCGTGGTTCAATCCTCCATGCATGATCTGGGTTTATCTTCAGGGATCAAAGTCAAAACTAGGCTGTGGGCTTTGTGAGTGACAGGCTTAGGATAATATGACCCCAGCAAGTTCATTTCCTGTAGTCCTGAGAGGTTCCTTCTCTCTGTCTGAGGAAGAGGATAAAACACCAGTTAAAAGGAAGTTCTTAATAATAATAATAATAATAATAATAATAATAATAATAATAATAATAATAATAAACAATAATAATAATAATAATAAATAATAATAATAATAATAATAACAATAATAATTCACTTTCTTGGGATCTCAATAAGATAGTTCCCAACACTCTATGTGATAGACCACAAAAATGTCAACTCAAGATGAACCAAACTCAATTAATACATAATCTCTTTCATCACACCACATCTCCCTAATAAGTTCATTCTTTGTCAATTCTTCTCACTAATAACGTCCCCTACAGTTATCATCTACAGACAGATTTGTGAGTTGAATCTAAACCTCTTATTCCCACACCATGGGTTTCACCTCTATCTTTAATTACATCAGACAAACAGCACCTCACTTGGAACTGTACCAAAATCAAGATTTGGTCCTTTGTTTCTGCTATCGAATATTCTAACGGCACTGGCCTACTCTACCACCACTACACAGGCATCATCTGTTTCCTTTTCTGCATCCAGCATAAAGCCTTCGTATTTGACAATACTTGTTCAGTTGTCTACTCAACATGTATGCTCTTTGCCGGGCTCTAACCCTATCACATATCACATTACTCCAATTTGCTTTCAATGATATTTACTCATAATATTTATATCATTTTCTATAACTTAATTAATCTGTATTACTTTTTGATTAATGTTCATTCTGTTTTATCCTTCATGTTTACTTTCTACCATTTACCTCATTATTTGAAATATTCACGTGTGGGACCAGTTAGTAGTATCTCAGAGGAAGAATATGAATTTGGCAATAGAATAACCGGTTTTATTAAGTGGTGTGGATATCTAGGGATGCCTAATGACAAGATGCAGTGGTATATCTTATTCAGTGTTCAGAGCTCTTGGTTTTGGCTGCGAAGAATATCACTTAAAGGTATGGTGAGAGGAGGATAAGGGGGGAAAGGAATATCTCTTCGACTTAGGTCATGTTCTTCTGCTTAACTATTCTGTTTCCAATGCATGAATACGCACCCCACCCCAGTCAGTGGAGGTGGTTGGGAGGATGAAGGTTAAGATAATAATAATAATAATAATAATAATAATAATAATAATAATAATAATAATAATAATAATAATAATAATAATAATAATAATAATAATAATAATAATAATAATAATAATAATAATAATAATAATTAAATAATAATATTTTTTATTATTATTATTAATAATAATAATAATAGTGTCATATTAATAATATTAATTATATTACTAATATTAATAAGATTATTTTAATTCCCAAGACTGGGAGTAAGGTGCGTGTCAAGCATCGGAAAAAGAAAAGCAGTAGAATATGACAAAAGTCGAAAAGAAGCCCAGCCTTACCATCCCCCTCTGTACCATTAATTAGTAAGAACTCGTCGCAGTCAGAAAAGTGTTCACCCTAGAGCTTCACGGGACCGCGACGGATCCCCACTATGGTAAATCACGTCAAATTAATAGGGTTCATCCCCTAGCCCAGGTGGAGCCACAACTATACCCCACCTCACCGAAAACCCCCGCACCATTTCTCTCCTATCTATTGCACATTTCTTCTTCGCCTCTGCCAAACTCTTATTCCTCTCCTTCAGGCATTTTATTCCTTTTTTGGCTCATTCCACTTTTTCTTCGGTCTCCCAGCCGGTCGGTTAACACTCACCATTATACATCGGCAACTTAACCGTTTCATTCATCCTTTCCCGCGAACAAAACCATCTTCAACATACTTTCATTATTCTCTCGTTTCTTTCTCCACACCACACAACTCTTTAATATGTTCATTTCTCTGTTTATCAATTCTTCTCACACCTAGCATGCTAAGATTGTCCATCTGAACATTGAACTTTAGATCTACTTCTTATTATTCAGACCATAGTCTCACTACTATATGCAATAACACACAGTATGGCATGCCCTCACTGAAAGACCACTGTAGCCTCAGACTTGATCCTTTTACATTCACCAACTTGATTTGATGCCAGCCCACTTTCCTGCCCAATTCCACAACTTTCCTACTACATAAATAAATCAGTTTCCCTTTCATCAACATATGCCTTAAATGCTTTAACAGACACTTGTTTCCAGCTGCTCACCATCTAACATAACTTCACGCAGGGACTATTACTCACTACTTTCAACTATATGTTTTGTTTTTGTCCACGTTTCTACTAACAAACCCTCCTTTTACACCTGCAAATCTCTCTACCAATCCTTTCAAACTCTCTTCAGATTCGCCACAAAGAACCATTATTATTATTATTATTATTATTATTATTATTATAATTTAGCAATGTAGAACTTACCTTGCAATGGTAGTTTTCCAACGCCAAAATCGAGTAAAATTCCTAAACTGGATATCAAATCTAATTCATCTTCAATTTCATCATTGGAAGATTCTATTAACTGCAAACAGTGTCTATAAAATAAGAAAAAAAATATATATATATAAACTATCATAGAGGTATTAATATATATAGACAAATAAATATATATATATAACATACTTACTATATATATATATATATATATACTACTCTTATACGAACCTGGTATACCTCATATATTAATATATATAGACAATATAATTATTGATATATAGCCAAGAGTTTAAAAATAAACTGAGAACAACATCGAATGTCAATGAACTTACTTGGCCAATATCATTTCTTTATCCAAATAGCTTTCCGACGAATTAAAATATTCTGTAGCAGTTTTGATGACCAGTTTAATAGAGTTTGAATAAGGAAGTTTCTGAAGATAGGGATTCCGAACCGGTGATCCATCCAACCGTGTTTCTAAAAGATCAGCTGCGAAGTCAATGTACTCTTTGATACCAGAAGTCAAAAGAGCTTCTGTAAGAATCTAAGAAAAAGAAATAAAAATAAATATAAAATTATAGAGTACTACTATAGTATGCAGTCTACAGTTGTGCTTACTCTATATTCTATAGATGCAGTATACAGTTGTGCTTACTCTATACTCTATGGTATGCAGTATATAGCTGTGCAAACTCCATACTTTATAGCGGCGGTGCCCAACTCGTAGCACGCGAGCAACATGTTGTTTGCGTCCCTTTTTAATGTGGCTCGCGGCTCGCGTGTTCAGATTGTACATTTTTATTAAAAATAAAATAGTCTTCACATTGATTATTAAGATTATTAATAAGCTTTGTTTGTCCTGTATTGTATTTAATTTGTAATAGATTAGAAGCAGTAATAAACAGTAGTAGGGTAATATCATTGTTTTCTTTTAATTAGTTGTTGATTTTATATAAAAAAAAAAAAACTGTCGTCCTCCTATGTCAGGCTCACCTAAAACTTTTAAATTCTTAATTGCTCATGATAGACTAGAGGTTGGGCACCACTGCTCTATAGCATGCAGTATACAGTTGTGCTTCTCTACACGCATATTATGTAGTCTAATTGTGCTTATTCTATAGTATAGCAGGTCTACCGAGTTGTCCTTACTCTAGAGTATGCAAATGTCTACAGTTGTGTTTACTCTATACATGCGGTATACAACTCCGCTCACTTTGTACTCCATAATATGCAATATACAGATGTGATTATTCTATAGTATCTAGTATACAGTTGTGTTTAATCTAGAATATGAGGTCTACAAATTTTAAGGGCTGTTAGATTAGGTTAGTTTAAATATGCAACATAGACCACGACTAAATTTTTAGAAAGAATATTATAGTAGCACTGTTTATTTTAACTCATTTCAGAATATAATATATATATATATATATCTATATATATATATATATATATATATATATATATATATATATATATATATATATATATATACTCTTTCTTTATCATATAACTATATATATATATATATATATATATATATATATATATATATATATATATATATAGCATATATATATATATATATATATATATATATATATATATATAATCCTCATCATCATGTCATGTGTCGTAGTAAATCATCATCATCATCATCATCATCATCATCATCACCTCTCTTGCTTCCCAAAGACTGGGGTAAGGTGCGACATGATACACTGGAAACTAAAAAGTAGAAGAATATGACGCAAGTCAGAGAGCCCATGCGCCCCTTTGCCCTTTGGTGAGGAGACCCGTCGCAGTCAGTACAAATCCACCTGAATTTACCCCGGGACGACACGGACTCTGGCATCTCTCATCAATGTGAGGCTCATCCCACTGCCACTTTGGGTGGGCCACAACCGCCACCTCCCTCACAAAACCCCGCCATTCACTCCTATTGCGCTTTCTTCTCGCCTCTTGCCAAACTCTACATTCCTCTCTTCCAGGCATTCCTTCACTGACTCGATCAATCCATTTTTTTCTTTGGTCTCCCAGCCGGTCGATTCCCAGCACCCTCACCACTATACATCCGTTTAACCTACCGACTATCATCCATCTTTTACACCATAGATGTTTTGGAAGTATTATATCAATGCTAATTTTATTCTCTGTTTAGACCTTTCTTTGCTCACACCAGCTCCTAGTGCGTTCCTCCTCCTTTTTATCAATTCTTCTCACCTAACAACCTAATCTGAGCGTTGACACTTTAGATCCTCTTATTCCACACCAGCCATAGCTTCATACTATACATTAATACAGATAACCAACATACCTCAAAAAGCAAGACCCTAACACCTCGAGACTTAGTCGCATCCACCAAAGTTTGCAGCATTGCTCCAGCCACGTTCCTACCATTGTAACTTTCTACTACACTCTGCATCATCCATTTCCTTTCATCAACACTATATTTTAAATGTTTAAACTCTTACTTGACTTAGTTGCTCATATGTCAATGAAATTCGCAAGGCGAACTCCGTAGATTTACGTCAATTTTGTACTATATATATATATATATATATATATATATATATATATATATATATATATATATATATATATATATATATATATATATATATATATATATATATATATATATACTCATATCTTCTCTCCTTACTGCTACTCTTTCTTATATATAAAAAGTTTGAAAAGGTCAGGTATGTGTGGGTTTGTGACGTATGGTCCATCTAAGGGAAACGGAGTACGATATTTTGGGATAATCTGAATGATGTTTTTGGATGGGGGTAGGAACTTCAGATTGATAGTGTTGAAGGGACCTGAATCAGTTGATTAGGTGATCAAAGGGATGGTATAACCTGCCCAGGTAGTTTAGGGTTTCAGGAGAAAATGAGAATGGTAGGAAGGTGATTGATTTCTGTGAGGAGAGAAGTATGTGTGTAAGTAATACTCACTTTTTAAACACAGAATTATCCATATGAAGTATACTAGAGTTGGTTGTAGAGGTAGAAGATAATTATCGAAGTGAAAAGTATGATTGATTTTTGTGTTGGTGAAGAAGGAGATGTTAAGTATGTGTTGGATGTTGTTAAATCAGTGAGGGGTTTAGAATGGGATTATCAGATCATTATGTTATTTTAAATTAAGTTAGTGGGGGGCTTGGATGGAGAGGCCAGGTGATACGGAAGAAGTGATAAGAATTAAAGAAGAAAGTTAAGAGTGAACAAGATAATAAGGATAAGTAATTAAGAGCGCTTGCAAGTAAATCGGTTGAATGCGAACAAGTTGAAACTGAACAAATCAAAGGGGCAAATGAAGGAAGTAATTGTTAGCAGTGCAAAAAAAAAGTATATGTTGATGTGCTGGTAGTAAGGAAATGTTAACGAGTGGTGGTGAATTAAGAGGTGAAGCAAGCGGTTAAAAAGTAAAAAAGAAGCGTGGTTGTTAAAAGCAAATGGTGAAGTTTCAAAAGAAAGATGCTTGGAATTATATAAGGAGGAAAAAGAAATACCCCAAAGGTGCATACGTAGGAGGAAAAAAAGGGTAAATGAACAGTTTGGAAGGAAAGGGGAGGATGAATGGGGGACTAAAGGAATAGGGAGAGCTCATCTTCTGGAAGGGAAGCGCAGAAAGTTAAGAATGAGAATA
>JABUQX010027951.1:100000-101771 GCA_015478945.1 Trachelipus rathkii
TCTTTCGACCAAAATACCAGCATATACCTTCCCACAACACTCAATAAACTTATTCCCTATAATTTCTACAGTTCCTTTATCTCCCTTACTCTGCTCTCTTTGCTATATGTATATATATATATATATATATATATATATATATACTCTATATATATTTTTTATATATATATATATATATATATATATATATATATATATATATATATATATATATATATATATATATATATATATATATATATATATATATATATATATATATATATATATGTTCACCTTCTAGAACAAGTTCGTGCTACTCTTGTCAGAAGAAGTTTAACCTGTGCTTCATCACAACAAACTTTTTTAACATACGATGGACTCACTAGAACATTATGACTACTTAGCAATTCTGCAACACTAAGATGGTCTTCCAAAGCATCTACTAAATTGTGCAACTCTTGGGCCTTCAGGGAGTCTTTCCTAAATTAAAAAAATATTTCGGCTGGCTGCTCACACACGTCATTAAGAATAATGGAATACTGAAGCCCAATTTTAATCATTAAGACAAAGTCAGGGAAAAGAGAGGGAGAGAAGAAAGAAAGCCATGTTCCCAAGTACCTCTACTTAAACCAATAAACATAACGCTCGTACACTCTACATCCTATCTAGCTAAAAGAAAGGTATAAGAAGATTTAGCAAAAACAACTGGTAAGAGATACAGAGATGCTTAAACAACTGGTAAGAGGTACTGAGTTACAATTATCGCATATCTAATTATATTAAGGTACCACATGTAGCATAATAATTATATGGAGTAAATTTACAAATTATTCTACCGTTTGAATTCAAAATTACCTAAATTCATTTATTGTCTTGTAATACTAAGCAAAAAAGCACTTTTCAACTAGATATCTAACCCCCTTCCCACATAACTTCATTTCTTAAACATCCCTTCCTAAGGGAATTCTATCACTAAATAACCTTCATCTATTTTATGAGGGGGTCCCAATTTTCTGATCTCTATTTCCCTCTTGTAGTGTCCTATCTCTGAATACGTAGGGTTAATGGAACCATCTTAGCTTATTTTAGCTTTAGATTTTACGAACGGGTAAGCATTCCAAAATTGCGAATGCTCTTGAGATTACGTTTCCCTTTTCTGAGAAGTATAAACACTTTCAACAGCACTTTCAAAACTTCTTTCTGGAGAGTCTAGTATAGGGTTTAAAATATCATCATTTAGTGTGCTTTACAAATGTATAAACATTAAATAATATTAGCAAACAAAAACCTATCCAATTTCCAAAATTGTAGACTCCAATGTAAGCATAATTATAAATTAAAAGCAAAGAAAAAACTAAAATTCATTCTAGGAAAACTAAAAAACCTATATTTTATTTAAAAATTAAACAAAAATAATTTAAATATAATAAGTATATTTTTAAATATAGATACACATAAAAGAACTATGGGGAACCGGGAGACGGTTCGCAGCCGGTTCGATAAACCAGAAGTTAAAACTTCTGAACGAACCAGTAGTTAACTATTCTACTGCTTAATTAAACAGAAAGCGAACCATGCAGCACAAAATCATATATGACAAACGAAACCATTTGTTAAAATTTTTCAACTCTCCACAGCGTAAAAAAATAAAAAATATATTTTCTTTAGTAATCATCCTATACCTTTTTTATAGACTTTATCTTCATTTTAATAAATTAGAGAAACAAATATTTTAAAAAAAATTTAAATTATAATTTGTTTTTAAAAAACCTGTATAGTTTTCAAGGGT
>JABUQX010027952.1:0-22500 GCA_015478945.1 Trachelipus rathkii
ATTCATTTAACACATTAAAAACAAAACTAATCTTGCTACCTACACATATCAAATGCAATATTTACGTTTTCAAAGGAGAAACCTCTCAAACACCTTCATTTTAATTACAAGGAGCGAAGATTTATGGTGAGAACCGATCTAAAATACAATTATTAAATTTAGATTTTGATTACAAATAAACAAATAACTGACTACGCTTTATCGACAACATGAAGTGTAAGTTTTATGTTGGCAAAGAATACCTCACAACACCGTTCATAATTATTTAGAGCACCAAATTAATATCTGAAACCGATTCAAACATGAAACAATTATAGCAAATGAAAAACGTAATATACAATTAAACAAAAAGTAAGAGATATTGGACACCGAAAACCCACCCTCAAAAACCAGCCATTATGGAAAAAACCCACCCATCGTAAAACCCAACTCACCCGAAAACCCCACCCAACGGAAACCCACCCAAACGAAAAAACCCAATAAAAACCACCACCAAAAAAAACCCCACCAAAAAACAAAAAACTACTTTTGGCCCCCCCTAATTTTTGGAAACCCTAATTTTCTGGCACCCCAATTTTCTGGCACTCAATTTTGGTCAACCTAATTTTAGCACCCTTTCGAAGAAAGGTGCGCAAAACGGTTGCGCAGCAAACCTGTACGATAATACCCTTATTTTACCTCCCTAATGTTTTTCGACGTGGCAATTTCCACTTAATTTTTTATCTTCCTTTAGGGCTTACCCTTTTATGTCGTTACCATGTTGACACCTTGCCAATACCCATGTCCAATTGCCCACGTAATTTGCTACACTTTGTCTCCATGGTTATTTTTGCCCACGGTATTTTGGTCACCCTTTGCTTCCCATGGTCAATTTTGGCCCACGAAATTGTTACCAACCCTTGTATTCCATGAGGTCATTTTGACCCACGGGTAATTTTTATCTCCTTTAGCCTTACCCATTTTTGATTTCCTTTACTTGGTTTGACCCATCGATATTCGCTTTTACCTGCCAATATACGTGGGTCAAAATTTGACCCACATAATTTTTTCCTTCCTTGGATTAGCCGTTTTTGATGTACTTTACCTTTGGACATGATATTTAGCCTCTGACTACCAATAATACCATGAGTCATATTTGACCACCGCTAACTGAGGCTTTGATGGTTCCCAAACCGTAAAGATATCTAATTCTATTAGTGTTCTAGATATTAGATGAAGTGCAGTGAGTGCAGTGATGCCAATGATGCCAATGTATGCCAAGTGATATGCCAATGATGCAATGAGCCACATAGTGCCAAGTGAGCCACATAGTCCAATGGGGTATCCACTTGATTCAAGGCTTTTTAGCTCCCTGAGCCAGAATACCCTAATAGAGGTGTCTACCCTATGAATAAGTAGAAATCGTTTATTGTTGACATACAGCTCGCTAGAATCCTACTATGAGTTAGATACTTTATAACACTTACTAATCACTTACACTCTCCTATAGACACTTACATTAAACCATATACACCTTACACTCACACCACACCACAGGTATACACTACATACACGTCCACACACTCGAATTTAGCCTCACAGCAATTAAATGCATCAGCATCGATGCGCTCCAGCATAATGCCTCATCATTTGAGCCTCATAGCATTAATGTCTCAGCATTGATGCCCCAACTTACTGAAGGTTCATCTTTTATACCATCTATATTGATGATGATCTTTATTGAAACCACTTTAGGCTCATCCTCTTCCACACATCCTAGAAACGAGATTTTAATATAATGTCTTCCCAAGTTCAATAACTGCCCACCAGGCCAGCAAGCCCCCTCCCCGCAAAGAGTGGAGGCCCCTCACCCGCAGGTGCGACCCGCCGCGAATAAAAATATAACTATACTACTAAGTCATTCCATTTATTTCATACATTAACACATTTCCAAAGAATTTCGTTAAAATACTACGATCATCATTTTATATTCATACCTAAACATTTTTATTAAAAACATTTCGCGAACCTAATACTGTAACTCCATTACAGACCTATATTTAACACATAATTATTTTAACATTATGTTTACCTTATACTTTTTACTTAATACTTTTTAATTATAAATTTTTTAAAAATTGATGTAAGAAAAAAAATCACGAGGTCTGATAATATAAACATCATTATTACTACAATTTGTACGAAATTATTATTAAAAAAACATATCTTTACATACCTTTAAACAGTAAAGCAGATATAAAAACAATAAGTTTATACCTAACACCAGGGACATTAGACAGCCTTTGTTTATGCCTGCTTCACTGCCTTTTAACTTTCTCTCTACTTGCTTAACTCATGTTACTGCTCATTCTTTACGCTTTAACTCATTTTAGTTAAACTTTTCTTACTGCCTTTAACTTTCTCTTTACTGTTTCACTTTCTAGCTTACGTTTATTAACTCAATATATTTATAACTATGTTCTTATTTTTTTATATTTTATTATTTATTAATTTTAATTTATTTTTTTATTATTTTTATATTCAATTATTATTTATTTATTTGTTATTACTATCAGTTGCACTATAACTTCATATATTTATTAACATTATGTTTCTTTATATTTTATTTTTTTATACTTATTTATTATTCTAATTTTATTTGTTTATATATTTTTTATTTTAATTTGTACCGTAAGAATAAAAACACACAGATTTCGGTTATATATAACATTTCATTAACTAAAATGTACAATCATAAAAACATATACTTACATACCTTAAAGCAGTAAAGCAGTAAATCAATAGATATGTTATTACCTAACACCTCAAGGGAATTAGTATGCCTTTGTATACTGCTTAACATTCTCCTTACTGCTTCTAACTCATTTCACTGCTCTTAACTTTCTGTCTTACTGCTTTAACTTTCTGCTTGTCTGCTTTTTCTGCTTTACGCTTTAACTTTCTGCTACTGTTTAAACTTTCTGCTTTACTGTTTTAAGCTCAACATATTTTTAAACATTATGTTTTTATTTTGTTTTTGTTTAAACTTTTATTATCTTTATTAATTATTTAATTATATTTTAGTATTATATTATTATTATTTATTTTATATTTTTATATATACTTATGTTATCTTACTTCATGGCCTATTTTATTATTATAGAACATCAATACACACACACACACACACACCACATAACATATGTAAAATAAAATAAATTCACTATGAACACTTATATACCACATTCACTATTACACTTACAAGTTACCGCATACCACTTACATTTAATTCATTATATAGTCATATTAGTCACACTACAACACACTACCAGACACTACACACACTCACTTTATATCATCACATTTCACCTATATTACTTTATATCATCTTCAACATTCACTATGACACTTACATTTGTCATTATACACTTTACATTACATCTACACTCATCATCACAATTACTATACACTGACACAGGATTCTATGCTACACACATCACCAATACTACACCACACACAGACTTACTTACCACACAATTTACTTACACTGCCATCAGATTTACCATCAAACACACACACACAACACACACCCACGCACACTCACTTACACATATAACGTATAATTATTAACATTTTATGTTTTAATTAAACACGTAATTTTATATTACTCAATATTTAGAACAACTAAATTATTTCAATGTTTCTTAATACGGTGTATTCTTCCCCCCCTACAATTACCTTATCTGTATCTGTCCCTTGCTAATTTAAATACTTTGTTTAAAATTTTATAACTATCAAGTTTTAAAATAACTTTACTAAATTTGATTGAATTCATTAAAAATACATATATTTTACACCTTGAAAGCAAAAAATCAGTAAGTCAGCCCCCAGGCACCCCTCACACCAATACTTAGAACCACGTTTTTATCTCTAATTATTCGTCACATCATCTTAGCCATAAGTATGATATAAAATAACAAAATAATTTCTTCACTGCTAACATACATGTATTTATTTAAAATCATTCTAAGTTTTATTAAAATAAACAATTATCAACTTACATTTATATATTCACTCGATGTTAACTAGAAAATTTCAAAGTTTTTAAATAATCGGCTTTCTAATACATTATTACTTATAATGACATTCCATCACGAGAAACACACACTACCCGCACTCCTTACATGAATCCAAACCTAACCTCCTTCTCTCCGTTAAATAGTTATAACATAATACTAGTCGTAAATTTAGATAATCCTTTTGTCTGTTTACAGTTTAGGCCATAATTCTCAGGTCAAAATAATATTTCAAATGACCTTTTTCTGTAAAATGTGGTGGGTGTGGTGAGCGTCTGTTGCCTCACTAAAATTTAGGCCTAAATTATAGTGAAATCCTTTTTTGTAGACGGGCTAATTTAATCTTAAACAGTCAAAAGGTATTCCCGTATAGACAACAAATTAATTGTTAATTATTTTATAAATATATTATCCAACTAACATGCTGCACTGTCCTTTAAGCAGGTAAAAAGGAAATGGTTTTCTTACTTTGACGGCTCGGGTAATCCTTATCCTATATGGCCTCGATATTTGATTGGTCAGAATTATTTTATCGCTTTTGAAACTTAACTTGTTCTTTAACTTGTATTGAGCAGTGTGTTCATATTTATCTTTTAAGACCCCAATAATCTCATTTTAAATCATAGTCATTATAGAAACTGTTTAACGTGCACAAGTTAACTATTTGTATTAAAAGTGCTTTTATTTTTACTAATGTATATCACTATTTATAATAAATACCTTACATTAGAATAATTATTAAATAAGTAATAGATAATAACTAATTCACTAGTTCATAAAAACCACCAGGTCAGCATAAGCCCACCCGCAAATGCAACAACCCCACCCTGGTCTCCCGCCGCGTCCCCCCCGCGTACCCTCAGCGCGTGCGCCCAGGGCCATATATTTCTGCTTTCCCCGCACCTGCCGCGTCCGCCCGCAGCCGCTATTTCCGCGTTCCCGCCGCCGCTTGCGGCCGCAGGTGCAATATATCCGCTATCCCGCCTGCCGCAATCTAGCCATCTATCTATAACACACACACAACACACACACACCGCACACTCACTACACATATAACGTAAATTTATTAAATCATTATCTTTATTTTTTATCTTTTATCTCAGTTGTTGATACTGTATGCTAAGATTAGTGTTGTAGGTCTATATTATTCTCGTTATTTTGTTATTAGCTTATGTTAATATCACGCTATTATTCCGAATACACCACTATTCGATCACTATCACACACGAGCTATTACACATGCACATCACATTCGATTATCTTTATTTTGGTTCTTATCAATTGTCTATCTACTACATATGAATGATGTAGCTCTGTTTGTGAAATTTGGTATTAAATATACATTCTTTATGTAATTTTTTTTACTTATATTTATACTTATTTATTAGACTGTATATAGTTATATTTAAGAACACACAATCACACACTCACACACAACCAAACACACACACACACACACACACACACAACACGCACAATACACATTCACACACCAATAACGGTATAATTTTATATTAAAACACATATTATTTTATTTATATTAACAATCGTTATTACCTCATCCTATTTTCCCTCCACACAACATAAACAACGCAAACACACACACACACACACATTACAACTATACACATACGAATCCCACAACTCATATTTTGATGCCCTATCTTGATCTCCGCTTTGTTGCTAACTTGATGCCTCATTTAGCCTCAACTTGATGTCTCATCTTATTGATCCCATTTGATACCTCATCTTTTGGCCTCAGCTTATCCTCAACTTTATAAACTGGCTGTATCTCACTTTGGTGTCGTCTTATACTCACTTTTGAGGCTCATCTGATACCACTATATTAATGATATCATCCTTAATAAGCATTACACTTATCATAAAAACTTACACTTACACTTATCACACTACAGATCTACCACTAATTCTCATTCACATAATGCCAAATAACAATAGACATCTTACAACTTCACACACAACAGCATCACACTAACAACCGATTATATATATATATATTATAACTTTTAGTAATATTTATAAATATAATATATAATAGACTATATATTATTTACCATAACTATAATATATATATATAATATATAAAATATAGATAATTAAATTTATATAATTATATATATATATATATATATATATATATATATATTATATATATCATCGCCGAAATATTGCGCCTGCGGCGACGCGCGGATGTAAGAAGAAAAATATTGCGCCTGCGGGCGCACGCGGCGGGCGGGGACCGGCGGAGACCTCGGTTGCGTTGGCTGCCTTTGCGGGTGGGGCTTATGCTGAGCCCTGGTGATTAGCTATGAACAGAATCAATTATATCTATTCTAAGTAAATTAATTATATTCCTCAAGTAATATTTAATATAAATTATCAATATACCATAAAAAAATAAAAACACTTTAAATACAAATCAATAACTTGTGCACCGCTTAACACTAAATAGACTATGATTTTAAAATGAGTGTGGGTCTAAAAGATAATAAAACACACAACCTGCTCAAATACAAGTTTAAAGAACAAATTAATTTTCAAAAGACCGATAAAATATTTCTCGACCAATCACATACGATCATATAGAGATAAAGATTACCCCGACCAATCACAAGTAATGAAAACATTTCCTTTCTACCTGCTTAAAGGATCTTTTACCGATCCAGCATGTTTCAGTTGAAATATATTTATTAAAAAAATAATAACAATATTCTCTGTCTATACGGAAATACCTTATGACCTCGTATTATGATAAATAGCCCGTCACAAAAATAGTTATCCTAAATTTAGCCAAATTAAGCCTAAATTATTATTGCACCAACATTTACAGAAAATAGTCATGTTTGAAATATATATTTACCAGAATTAGCAAAATCGCCCGGGTAACAAAAAATGAATACCTAAATTTAGACCTTACAAGTATTTATTTCAACACGTTTACAGAAAACTTACTTTCCTCTCGTTCCAACTACATACTATTGCGCTATAACTCACTCAAATTCAATATAAGCACAGATAAAATTAATAAAAATAACTTCAATACTTATTATTTAAAAAACTTGAAATATTTTTAGTTAACATCGAGTAAGATATTAAAATTAAGGAATAATTATTTTAATAAAATTAGAATAATTTATAAATACACTGTTATTTAGCAGAGAAGAAACTGTATTTTGTTATTTTTATACAATACATGGCTAAATATAATGTAAAGCAGTAAGTCAAATCAACAAACTTGCATACTTGGATGTATAGCGTGCTGGGCGACCTTACTATTTAGCTTAAGTAACGTAAAAATAGATTTAATAAACATTCATAAAATTTAGTAAAATTATTTTAAAAAATTGAATATATATAAAATTTCATAAACAAAAAATATTAACATTATAATAAATTCTTTGTTCAAAGATAATGTTGATTATTATAGAAGTTTTAAGACTTAAATTTTTTCATTAATGAGAATTTGAAATACGGCAATAAAAAAACACTTTTTGAAAAATAAAACGTTATATGTAATGGGAGTGTCGTGATGTGGATGTGTTGTTGTGTTGTTAAATTCTGTGTGCAATGTAATAATCTGTTGGAAGGAAATCTGTGTTAGTGTAAGTAAATCCTGGTCGTGACTGTAATTAAATCGTGCAGTAACTTTCAAATCTGGTTGTGTGATGTAAGTGTAATTAAGGTCTATGACAAACGTAAGTGTCATAGTGAATGTGTGTATAATATCAGAAGTCACTTAGCAGGATGATAGTAGAGTTTGTGCTGTGTGTTGTACCACAGGTGTATACAGTTGTAAATGTTAAGTGTCTATGCGTAAATTAAAGTTCATAGTAATGTATCTAGTGTATAAGTTCAATGAATGTGTGTTATAAGTGTAAGGTAGAGTGGGTTGTTTGTGTTACTGGTTTCAAAAATAATAACAATAGCATTAATAAAAACACTAAGTATAATAAAAATTAAATAATAAAAATAAAAAAATAATAATAAAAATTAAATAAAAATAATAATAAAAAAAAAAGTATTAAAACAAAAATAAAAATAATGTTAATAAATAATGAGTTAAAGCAGTAAAAAGGTAAGGCAAGTTAAAGCAGCAAGTCTACACAAGTTTATGACAAACTAATCATTTAAAGCAGAAAGTTAAATCAGTAAAACAGAAAGTTAACAGTGAAACATGATTAAGCAGTAAAGCAGAAAATTAAAGCAGTAAAGCCAGTAAAACAAAAGCATACTATCCCTACGTGTTAGTAATAACAACCCTAATTTTTGATACCATTTGTAAATTGAAAGTATATAGTTTTAATACAAATTCGTAAATTTATTAAATAAAATTAATATGTTAGAAACTCCTAGTCTGAAATTTAGATGTCAATTACTTTAGGGACCGAAATTAAAAAATATCTACAAAAAATATACTTAAAAACAAAAAAAAAATAGAACAACACTAAATAAAAACGTACATCAATAATAACCCATATATAAATAAAAAATAAAAATAATACATCATTAAGTCTAATAAATATATGCACTGCTGAACCGGTGAACGCAGCCCCGATAAACATTGTCAAAATCAGTCCTATGGAATCGTTAAATAATCGGAGTTCCGGTCTGTTGACGATGAGTTTAAAGCATTAATTAAGCAGAAGTTAAAAGCCAGTAAAAAATGAGTTAAAGCATAAAAGCAGAAATTTAAAGCAGTAAAGCAGTAAAACAAGCATACTAATCCCCTAGTGTAGGTACTTAACACCTCTATTATCTCCTGCTTACTGCTTTAAGTAATGTAAATATCATGTTCTAATTAAAATTTCGTACACATTGTAAGTAAAAAAATGAATTTAATATCAGACCACTCTGGAACTTTTTCTTCTTACATACAAGTTTTTTAAAAATTATAAATTAAAAAAGTATTAAGTATAAAGTATTTAAGTAAAAATATCTTAATAAATATTTCTTAAGTATAAGTATACTGGAGTACAGCTTTAGTTCCTAAAATGTTTTTAATATAGAAATTTTAATATGAATATTATAATAATGAATGATCGTAGCTATTTTACAATAATTCTTTGATTAATAATGAAATAAAAATATGATTAGTTAAGTATATATATATAATTTTCATTCGCGCGGCGGGTCGCATGTGGTGTGCGGGCCCTCCAATCTTTGCGGGACGCTTGCTGCGCCGGTGGCAGGCTTAATGAACTGAAACGATAATATTAACTCTATTCTATGATGAAGAATGACCATTATATATATATCTATAAGGATGATCATCAATAATAGAATGGTTATCAAAGATTGAAACTTCAAAGTTGATATTTCTAATCTGAACATTAATGCGAGTCATCAATATCGATCTTAATGCCTGAGCTCAATTCTTAGCTTATAATTTCTTTATGCATCAAAAATATTCGTAGTTATTCGACTTTAATTGTGGTACACTACCGATATTATTTTATAGTGTATTTAGTGTCATGGAGAGGGTATTAGTTTAATTTAAAAAATACAACCTCATATTAGAAGCATTCAGCATCTTTACATAGTAAACCAATCGATTCCTCAATAACCATTACTTCAACTGTAAAAAGGCATATTTGTTGTTAGCCTGCAAGCTGAAGAACCAGGACAAAAAATTGGCATCTCATGTGTGTGTCAATGCTTAATCATTCAAACTTAATATGAAGTTACTGCCGTGTGTTGTCCATGGTTTAGAGGGAATTGCACTCATTTTTGCGCATCTCATTGCACTATCTCATCCTGAATCATCATATCATAGAACACTAACTAGAAATCACTATATACTCCTTACGTGATTGAACCATCAACCATCAATTACGGGTCAAAAATACCCATTATAGTGTAAAGGTCAAAGGCTAAATACTCATGATCAAACAATGGAATAATCAAAAACGGTGCTAATCCCAAAGGACAGGACAAAAAAATACCTTGGTCAAAATTTGACCCCACGGATATGGCAAGTAAAAGCCGAAATAATCAATGTCAAACACGTAAAGAACATCAAAATAATACGCTAATCCCCATAAAGGAAGATAAAATTACCGGGGTCAAATATACCATGAATACCCAAAGTTGTCAAAAATTCCGTGGGCCAACAATTGACCATGGAAGACTCAAAGGTATCCAAAAATTACCGTGGGCAAAAAAATGACCATGGAAAGACCAAAGAGCAAAATTACCTGGCCAAAAATTCACCCATGGATCTGCAGTGTCAAACAATAGTAACTACACTCCAAAAAGGTAACCCCTAAAGAAGATCAAAAAATTACCGTGGGCAAAAAGCCACGGTCGAAAAAAATAGGGGCGTACAACTAAGGTATACTACACGTGCTGAACGCAACCTTTGGCGCACCCTTCTTCAAAGGTGCTAAAAATTAGGTGCAAAAAAACATTAGGGTTCCCAGAAATTGGTCCAGAAAATTAGGGTTCTCAAAAATTAGGGTTTTCAAAAAATTGGGTTTTTTGGTGGAGGAGTTTTTTTTTTGGGTGGGTTTTTGATTGGGTGTTTTCTTTAGGGTTTCGTGGTGTTTCCGGGTGGTGGCGTTTAGATGGATGGGTTTGTCGCAGGCTGAGTTTCTTGGGTGTTTCGTTGCCAATATCTCCTACCTACTACTAATATAAAAGCTTTCTAAACTTACGTTTATCACTTAAAATCAAATGTTTAATTAGGTTGTGCAAAGAATACCTCAAACACCTTAATTACCTAGAAGACCAAATTATTATCTGACGATCTAACATAATACAATTATAAACACAATTTAGTCTTTCTATTACACATTAACAACATTACTACGAGCCCAAAATCTGAAACCTATTCTAACATAATACATATATATAAAAAATATATCCCCCTTTGATATTTAATAAACAACTACTAAAAAGCTAAATGAACAAAATTTCACACACAAATTGTAAATAATTTAATGTTGTATGAGGAAATACCTCAAAAACCTGCGTAATTTACCTAGGCCCAAATTATTATCTGAACCTATCTAACATGAATAAAATTATAACAAACTAGACTTTCTTTCAGGTAACTACCATTAAAACACAATATAAATAGCTTGATACTTTTTATCACCACATCAAATTGTAAATATGTTACTTGTGCAAAGGATATCTCAAACAAACACCTGCCTAAATTTACTAGAGAGCCAAATTATTATCTGAAAAACATAAATCTAAATTAAATACATATTATAACAAATTAGATTTCTTTGCTCAATACACTTAACATATAAATAAAGATTAGAAGGCTTTATCACTACATATATGTGCAAATTTTTACTTGTGCAAAGAAGATACCTCCAAACACCTGCCTAAATACCATAGGATCCCAAAATTATTATCTGGAAAACGATCAAACCTTAACTATCAATTATAAATAACAAAAATTTAGGAATTTTTTTTAAAAACAATATAAATAAAGCCTTTACTACGATTGAGCACCACATCAAATTGTAAAATAGTTACGAGGTTGTGCGAAGGAGATACCTCCAACACCTTTGCCTAAAATACCTAGGAGCCCAAAGATATTTCTTAAACCGATTCTAAACATTGAATACATATAATGAACACAGTAGACGCAACAACAGTTACAATTTAAAAAGAAGCTGGACTACGCTTAGCGCAGACAGCAAATATTTAAATTATTTTAAGGTTTGTGCATTAGAAGACCCTTTCAATACACCGGCCGAATACCGAGGCAGCCCAAAGGATGAGCGGAAGCGACGCGAACAGAAGGATAAATATTAATCAAATTTGAATACGTAAATGACAAAGAAACAAATAAATAGCGGACTTTCGGCACGTTAGCAAATGGGAATAGGTTGACGAGGTGCAAAGGAAGAAAACCTTCACAACACCGGCACGAAAAGTGAGAGATGGGAGGCCAAATTATACGCAAACCGAGCTAAAAGAATACAAGTAGAGCAAAGGGAAGGCGTCGATACATCATGAAAAAAGAAAGAGCGGACGACGCGTATCCACCAGCAAGTGGAAATATGTACGGGTGGCAAAGAAGATTACCTCAACAACCCAAATAACCGAGAAGCAAAAAATGAGCTGAAACCGATCAACATTAAACATAGATTAAAACAAGTAGAGTGTTGTCTATTTCATCAGGATTAACAAGAAAGGATTTCGACGGCCACTGAGTTTTTTTTCAATGTCTAACGATCTTATGATATGAAGATGCAAAATTTCATTAGCGGGGGTTTATTACATTTATAAATTGAGTATGTTATGAACACGCAGACACCGACGAATAACTAGGAGCCCAAAGAGAGCGGGAAACCCAATGCAACATTAAAAATATGAGACAAAGGGCAATGACTGGTAGACACAAAAACAATGAAGAGCGGACACGCGTAGCAGGTACAATTATTATAATTTTGAAATAGGAAGTTGCTGTCGCAAAGAAAAAGTAAATACTGTATATTACTTATAAATTAAAATCTGTGAGTAAGTATACAAATTAGTCAACATATTCAAAATTAGCATAATTCAGTATACACAATAACAAAAAGTTCCAATAATAACATTTCAACCTATAAATAGAGAACAAAGAGAAGAGATATTTTACAGATAATAAATAATATAAATTCAAAGAATATAAATAGATAAATAAAATATATAATCTACATACTATTATATCAAATAATAATAATAAAGATCATAATAATAAATATAACTAATTAGGAGAGAGTCTGAGAGAGTGAGAGTAATAATAGGCGAGTTATACTATATTTTATCCGACAAATGAGATAATTACTTATATACACATTATTATTGATGTGGTCATTCAGTGATCAGATCACCATCATAAAATAAAAACAGTAAGATTAGTGATTTATTTAATTTCAAGACTGTATTTGCTGTTACCATGATTAATGACATAGTAAAATCAATCTAGGTTGAGGAGTGTCAGTGAAACTAAACGCCTTCCTACCCCCCTACCGTTTTCTTTATTAAAAAATGTCTCTCTATTATACTTATTAAATATAGCTTTTTTCATATCAGTACAATTTAAACGTTCTTATATATATTTCTACGTGACTTAATGTTATTCTTGCCACTCTTTTAAATATTTTATTTTATGGTCTCCTGCTTTGATGTTACAACTTCATTGTTGTGTTATAATCGCGTTATTTTTAAACCACAAATCAAATTTTTCATTTCAAGTATGATCTTTACACTATGATTTTAAATGTTAGACCTATTAAGAAAGTTAATTTTTATAGATTTCTCCTTTTTTTCTTCTCGCTATGAGTCACTTTCTTTATACTATCTTATCCATTTCATCTATGAGAGGTATATTTAAGAAGTTTCGCGAAGAAATTATATATCAATTTTAGGATGATATATAATTTTCCAAAGATACTGCCGTTATTATTTAAATAATAAATACACTATTATTAAAGAATCATTTAATCATTTAATTGAAGCTATTTTACTATAGTAATATTCGTCTAAATAATGGTTTTAAATACTTAATATAGATATGATATTGATATGTTGAATAGGGAATGAATATATTGCACATAAATAAATTATTTAATGATAATTATAATAATCATTATCAACTCTACAATACATAAATACTATAAAAATAGAATAGTAAATAATATTAGATTATAAGAAAACTAATAAAAAGATTGTTATATTATTTAATTATACCTCATATTATATATATATCATTAGTAGGGTGATAATATATAATATTAATATCATAATTATTTATTATTGTACAACATTGTAGAATAAAATAATTATATATATTAATTAATACTAACCTAACCTAACCTAGTTTATTTATATATTAATACATATGAATAATATAATTAATATATATAAAATAATTTAAAATTTAATATATTTGTAATATTCACGTCATAGTGCTATCTCTTCCCACTCCTAGTTATAAGATTAGTTAAATATGACCATGTTACAATTCAGGACAATTTCGAAATCTCATATTTAATTATACTGTTTCACGATTTCCTGTTACTGGGATGATACTATTAGGATAAAAGATTAAGGAATATGTAAGCGGAATTAAAAAAATAAAACAATTTGTTATGCCTTCCATTTCCCATCAAGGTCCAATCAAGGCAAGTTCACTCAACTAAAGCAACTAGATCTTTAGCGTAATCAAAGTAGTTCACTATAATTTAATACCGAATCGCGATGTTAATGACTGATTGGCACATTTTCGCGCTAGTCTGAAAGTCCTCTAGGTGTCCCCATTATATAATATTTATTGAGGAGCCAAATTCTTTTATAAACAATAGCTACCATTGAGATTTCATTGCTATCCTACATTAGATGATGAGTATATATAAATTCGCATTCGAATCCAAGAACTAAAAACATCAATTCTTATTTTATAGGAACTGTTAAACATTACAGTATTAAGATTATACAATAGGATTTGAGTTTGTGCTGTATTAAAAATGCCAAGTCACAACTTAACTCCCCCAGTAAACAAATGCATACTTATGATTAGACTTCAGAGAAGTCCGCAGAATGAGTATAAATATAAAATCGAAGGGTGTGGGAGAGTTCAGCACTGAAATGATTCTTGCACTATACCCCAAATAATAAGTACAGTACAGCAGAGATAGAACTTATCACTATTGTCCTGTTAAATATGATATATAATAACCGATAGTAGTATAAATCCCTTTTTCTATATATATATCAACGGTCCTATTAATAAGTACCTAATATAAACGTGCCATGTCTAACATTGCGATGCTTCTGACCTATTAATATCACTTACTTTGTAGCAAAGAGAAACTTTTATCAATCAAAAGAACTATATAATATACTTTCCTGTTCTTTTTGAGAACTTACTCAACTGAGACAAACTAATACCCATCGACCACAAATACTTACTATACTGATACCGTTGCGTGTTATAGAAATCAAATCAAACTACATCCAGAATAATTAGCAGAATGTATCCTTAACATATCACCCAATGTAAACATACCTGCAATCTTTTATATTCCCTTCACCTATAATAAGTATAATTCTTAACCTATTATTAATTATACTATACAATCATATTTCTCACTTAAAAGTCATTAGTTACTTGAGAAAAACCATTATCGGAGACAAACACCTAGAGACATTTATATAATAAGTGTAAGTAGGAGAGGTCTTCTCACGTTATCGATAACTTAATTAAATACTATATAGAGAAAATTTTAATCGTTCATAGTTCTATTTAAACCTTATTTATTGAAAGACACTATATAGAGTTAAGAAATAATTCAAGCTGTGTCACACATAAATTTATAATACACACACACCCAATAACACACACATCTACAGCACACTTATTCAAGAACAAAATACTAATTGGGCAGGACAATCACACATCACATCACTGATCTAACTAGCACATGATGAACACACACAACTAATCTATCACACATAACTAAAATACTACTATATTCGTGAAAAGTACATATTGATTAGATGAGTGGATAACAATAATATATGACTTATACACAGCACTAGCACATAAAGAAATTTAGCCCTGGTGTGAAATATGATCAGTTCACACCCGAGGTTAAAGTATAATAAACTTCATCTACCATATGGGTTATCGTGAGATAAAATGTTGTCCATTATCATTAATAGCAGTGTAAAATATAATAAGGTTAAAATAATGTAAATAACAACAGAATTGAATATTTGCATTACCTTTATCAGAATTGATGATTAAGCATGTGTGAGTGTCAGGCTTAAATCATGATTAAAGTAAAAATGGTATTATTTCAACAATTAATGAACTTTTACTCATAATATGCTGGATCTGAGAACATTTCACCATCAAGAAGTGACCATCAACTTATAATCCAATTAAATAACATTTAATGTGACGTAATTATAGGTTTTGTACTTATATAATAAAAAATCAAATTGATGTAATTAGGACAATCAAAGATATTCCAGTCCTATATGTTATGATAAAACAATACAGCTATATATTTAAGAATTAAATAAACGTATCAATTGCACATACTTAGGATTTACTCTTCGAGCCTCATTGTCCTTTAGGAAGGTTGATTAATAACAATAATGCACACTTATGAATTTTATATTTTCAGTTTATGTTTATAGCACAGACATCTTACTCTTTAAACTCCATTTTCGGTAGAAATTAATATGCATATAAAACAGCGTAAATCGATACTTAGACTGTAAATACTACACAGTCCTATGTACTTGTTCAAAACGAGGAGCGTCTGCGCCAGTTTGCATGAGACGTACCTTACGTATATTCATGAGTTTACCCGATGATAGAGATTACATTAGATGAGGTAAGTAGAGTAGATGTGAAATTAAGAGAAAGAGATGAGGAATAACTTCAACATATAAAAATTGAAATTTTAATTAGCTAGTTCTACTTATATTTATTAAGAAACAAAAATCTCAGTTATATAAATGATTATACATACATAAATACATACAAATATAATTACTCAGTTAAATATAAATAGAAGATTCAATAGATTAATTTGCTTGATTAGGTTACTATATTATAATATAAAATTATATAGATTTGAAACTGTTAATGCAAAAACATCACAAAATAGGAAGGAGCTGAAGAGTTAGACCAGATAAAAAATTGAGAAACAGAGAGATAAGAGTATATAAGAAGATAACGAGAGAGAAAGAGAGAAGTCAGAGAGTAGAGAAAATATAAAATATTATTTACACTTTATTATATATTGAAGTGTAAATAATATTTTATATAGCATTTATCACACTTAAGGGTTAATTTAAATATAAATAAATTTGAAAAATTTATTTGTTGAACTAATTATTAAAGTTTTTTCATTAACTTTTAATAGCAAAATTTATCTAACATTTATTAATAGTAGCTAAATAATATTATATATATATTATATTTTATTATATATAATTTATATTATTATTATATTATTGATATTATAAATTTATTACATTATATTATTATTATTTTGATTAATGATTCTGTCACATTGAATATAATTTATGTGGGTTCATATGTGAATATTAATTATTAAAAACAAGAAATAATTGTAAGGTAGTATGATATAGATCAATACATGCATATAACTATTCAAATACAGGGTGTCACGGATAACTTATACTTAATATATTCAAAGTAAGAGCTTCTCCATGATTATATTCATATAGCCTATCTATACTAATTATTGGTACATCATTAGTTAGGTACTGCAATTTCTTTTAATAGCTGGTGATACGTTTGAATTTTTGAGAGCGGTGTCATAGTAATTATAACTACCTAATATAACATATTCTTTATGTTTAGCTGAGAATAAAATAGTTGCATTAATTAATAACGGAGAATTTAACGCAAAGTACTAAACGTATCTACACTAAACATAAAAATTACAAAGAATTACTCGTGTACCAATGAACACACTGAAAGATAGATTAATACTTACTACTATCATTGGTCCCAATTATAATTAAATGGATCTTCCAAAACCAATTTAATTACGAAGCCTCAGCACAACTAAAATAAACCTTTTATATATAATTCAAAATTTCCTATTGCCTTCTTATTCAGGTGAGCCACTTAACCCTGTAGCATCCTAATCTATTTTAAATAGGCGGGTGACATATGACATCTTTAACGACTGAGATTCCCATTTTTAATGCCAAAACTCAGTGCAAATAGAGTAATTATAAGTGATTAAGAATTATGAAATACTGGCTAGATACTCATAGAAGAACCTTACGTATATAACATAAGAGGTCACCTCTCCCTTACATTAGGACACGTCAAACTAACTCACTCGACACACTATGTGTCACTATTCTTGATTTTTATCCATTCTTTTCTCCTCTGAACAATCCATAATTCATTTCATTAAATTGTGAATAATTACGAAATTTCGCTCCAATTAATAATAAAAAAAAAGGAATAAAAATGGTTATTATGTGTCTATTTTCTTATTTGCGTATAATAATCAAGTTTAGCTATATATCACCATATAAATCAAATAAATAAATCTCACTATAATAAAGCGTAGGATCAATGATATTAATATCACTATTTATAACGCAAAATTTCACTATTTAATAATAAAAATTTCGCAATTTATGAAAAGGGGTGTTCTCGTAAAAAAAATCAAAATATACGACTATATTTTCAGCGTAATATTATCACGAGTCATCACTTGAATTGTAATGCCATCTCAAGATATGACTACTCACGTATAATAATGCATTAATTACTGTTCACAGAAATTAGGAGGCGTCATCCTATCGAATACTAACTTAATAAAAACATATATAAGAAGAAATACCAAGTGAATATGAGGAGATTATTCGTTAATGATTATTTTCTAACTCAGACTTCCATACTATGATACCCACAGGACGTTCGGCTAATGGGGTAACAGAGCACTATTTTATTATTTATATTAAATATATATTTTTATCCAATAATAATCCCCACAAAATATCAATCCAGTAATAATAAAATACATACCTTAAGCCCCATATCAATATAAACAAAAAAGAAAGAAAAAATAATAAAAAAAAACACTTGAAAGTAAAAAATAGATGATTAATAAAACTCAGTTATAGAACAACAACGCATAGTTGTAACTGGAACGTGGAGACTTCTACTACTTTAACTGACCGAAAGTTGAAGATGGAATGCTTAAAATCACACTAAAGCACTGCAAGCCACGGGGAACGTTTATCAGTAATTAATAATATATATTGATCTACGTACCTACAGTATAGCTTATATGAAACAGTCTGAGAGTAGTAGTAACATTATACGTCTTGCGAAGATTTATTAATAGTGAACACACGTACAAGGGAAGACTGCAAATGCAGGTACGCACCGCAAATTAGTCTCATAATGACTCGTTGATATAATAAATGACAAATAGTATATAGTAATGTGACATAGTATATATCTATTTTCAGAAGCAATACCAAGTATTACTGACATAGCCGTGAGCCCGGATTAACCTAGCGAGCAGTAGATAAAAACGAATATGATTACTATTGAATCTCAACAAGGACACACGACAGTAGAGTGAGTAATATCGTATTAAGGAAGCACACCACCATATAAAATGCACCAATAATATATATATCGTTTAACTTATAATATAATATTATATATATATATATTATAGTAGACAGCGTAAGGCACGCTAAATGCCGGAGAGTAACTAAATTAATATATTGGACCTTACGTGAGTGGTCTTAGCACAAATCCTGGCAGCTTTACACGAGTATATTCTACATAGGAGGATAATGTGAGTAGGATCATATATTCACTACTAATTATATATAATATATAATATTATATATAATGAATATATATAAATATATATATTATATAAGATTATATATATACACATCTGTAGATTTAATTAAAAAAGGTATTATTTGTGACATTATGTGAGGTTTTTATTTAAAGTTAATTAATAAATTTATTATTATAATATATTATATCATATATATATAATATATACTTGTGGGTTCCATCTAAGAGACAATCATATTAAAACATAGTTCGATTAACTGCAGATATTATAATAAGACTATAATACCTATGACGGATCCACTTCTTAGACAATATTATGGGTGGATGGTTAAACCCAATTTGGTTTAAATCCATTTTGTTTAATACCCATGGTTTAAATCCAACATAAAAAACCATATGGTTAAACATTAAAAAAAAACATAGTCATAAATAAATATTGTTATAAATATATTAGTTAATCGTTTGCTTTGGCCATTTTGAATATGTATTTTCTAAACCTTTTAAAGATCGCAAGAGATACCGGAAGTGTAATAAAAATTATTTCTGCTGATTTAATATTATTGTGAGAAAGATTTATTAGTATAGTTATTATATATATAGTATATATATAATATATATTATATAGTATATTATATATAAAATTATGGCATATATATATACTTATTACTTATACTAGTATATTATTATATCTATTATTATTTATATTATCATAATATATATTATAATATCTATATATATATATATATAATATATATATATAATACATAGTTTGTAAAATTTAGACATGTTAAAACAATGATCTTTGTTTTTGTTTCGAGCTTTCTTAAGGAATTTCATTTTCTACTCATTCGAGTAGAATCCGACTAAGACGAGAATGTGAGAGACAGAAGTGTACGATAAAGCAAGTGCGGCTAGAACACACTACATTTATTCATATCCTATATGAGAACATGCCCGAAAGATAGAGATATATTGACTATTAATCTCGATGTGAATCATACGAGCGTTTTCGATTGGAATAATCTTGCAGAAGAGGTGATAATATGATGCATAGCGACTCTACGGCACATCTATCATGTTACAAGGACGCCATACCGAGACACCACACACCATCATTGCCAAAGGCAGCGTAGCAAGTATCAGCATAAGGGCACTAGAGAGACGTAAGAAAAGGAGGTACTATCTACTTATTGGCACATCACAAATGTGAGGAATCTTCATACCTAGCATATGGCGCTATTGATTTTTGTGAAACACTCAAGCGCTCTTAAGTTATCAACACGTAGTGAACCGCAGTTCTCTCCGTACTGAGGTTGACATGATTATACAAAAGAGAAGCATGGAATTTATGGAAAATGAATAATCTGTATATCGTTGAGAGATTCCACATTACAACGACGTCTGAGGTGATCCTCTATCGGCAATACCTTAGTATACGCTCGCATTCAACTACATATATATATTTGATAGACGTGCTACACTTGCTATCTATGTATGACTCCGTGAGACGCTTACGTGCGGTAGCGAATAGATCTCCGCTCCGCTAAAAGCATACCATCAGTATCTGAGAGTGCTGCGAAGTGATTGCTATATAACACACCAACTCAACCGACACTAACTATTATATTGAAATAAGCAGAGCGGCTTATATATATCTATATTGCACGCAGCAGCCCGAGACGGCCTGCATAATGAGAGTACTATATAGAGTTCGAAGGAAGAATACACGCACACGTCCGTGTCGACTATTACACACCACTCTCGCACATAGGTGCGAGAGAGAGTGTTTTTAATCAAGTGCCAGCGCTCACTAGCGAAATATAAAAGACAACCGAAGTGTGAACATATGCCGCTATAAGCATCATATGTGTGAGTATGTGTATCGAGAGTGAGAGACAGTGTCTCTGTACCGTGTAAACACAGTTGAGTGTGTGCGCTGTATTGAATATACACAATTTTCATCCAAGGAAAGAAGAGAAACGACGAATAATAATCATGCGTCTCTCTTCTCTCAAGTCATCCTTTCCCTTCTCCATCGTTCTCCTCTCACTTCTTCTCCTTCGCTCAATCTCCTCTCTCTCTCGTCTCTCTCTCTCTCTCTCTCTTCTCTCTCTGCTTTACCTTTTCTTTCCTCATCCTCCTTCTCTCTCCTCTCTCCTCTCTTCCCCTCTCTCCTCTCTCTCTCATCTCTCCTCTCCTCTCTCCTCTCAATATATATTATATGATAATATATATATATTATATATATTTACTTATAATATATAACATATATATAGTATATATATAATATATATATATACTATTACTCTATTAGTATATATCTATATATTACTATATATATTAATATTATATAATTATCTATATATATTAATATATATATATACTATATATAAATATATACTCATATTTATATACTATATTATATAATAATATATTATTATATATTATATAAATATATTAATTATAATATATATTATATTTAACATATATATATATATATGATATAAGATATATATATATTATATATATATATATATTATATATATATTTAATATATATTATTACTATTTATATATATATAGGTAATAGTAAATATACTTATGAATAACTTATATATATATTATAACAAAAATAGAATGAAAATGTATTTATAGTTAATAAAAATACATTTTTATAGGTATATATATTTTTTTATAATCATATAATAATAGTTATATTATAAAGTAGTATATATTTGATTATATATTATAAATATAAATAAATAATATATATATATACATATATATAAATATGCTATATAATATAATATATTACTATTATATATATATATTATATAGCTTTATGGTATGTAATAATGTTGCTTCACACTGAAGATGGTGCATGATGTATCGTTTAGTGGAGGTGGTATATATATACATATATATATATAATATATAATATATTTATTATATATATATATCTATATTCAAAATAAATGTAAATAAGAACTTCATCTAAACATCGTTTCAAGTTAATTTTAACATAAACTTATTTTATGTATTTTTTTTTTTTTTTTTTCTCTTTTTTTTTTTTTTTTTTTTTTTTTTTTTT
>JABUQX010027952.1:25000-29147 GCA_015478945.1 Trachelipus rathkii
AAAATATTCTAATAAAACACTAAACTTAGAATTATACAAGGAAAATACAAGAGTACCTTGAAATATTAATCGCAACACGGTTTAATAAAAAAAATGATTAATGGGACCAACTCAATATATATACTATATTAAATATATATATATATATAATACTATATATATATATTATATACTATATATATATATAATATATATATTATATATATTTACTTATATTATATATAGTAGAAGTATCATATATATTATATATTTCTATATAGACATTAATAGTATAATTAAATTAATATAGTATAATATAATACCCATATTATTAATATATTTATATATATTTATATATATATAATATACTAATATATATATATATCGTATAACTATATATATATAGTATGATATAGTATAATATAATATATAAATATAATATATATACATAGTTAGTAATATATGACATATATATATAATATATATATATATACATAACACTACCATCATAGCATACCCTAACTATATATATATTATTATATATATTCAGAGAGAGAGAGAGAGAGAGAAGAGAGAGAGAGAGAGCGCACATGAGTAGAAAAAGTTTTTTTATTCATTACCATGCATATATTATATTATATACTTATTATTATATATTTATATATATACTTATAATATATATCTATATAATATATATATATATATATAATTCTATATATTATATATATATATATATATATATAACTAATATAATTCATATATATATATAATAATATAAAATATTATAATTATATATATATTATATATACTATATGATACTATATATATATAACTATATCTATAATATATATAGTATATATAATATATATAATACTATATATATTATGATACATATATATATTATATATATATATATATGTAATATATATATATATTATATATATATATATTTAGTATATATATATATTATAATTATATAATAACTAATATTAAATATATATATAATTATTAATATATATATATAAAACATATATATATATCTAATAATCTATAAATATATATATATTATAGTATATATAATATATATATTTATATATATGACATATATATATTTTGTGCAAGAGATTATCTGCAACTATTAGAATAAACGCTATATATATTATATGCTATTATAATATATCTATAATAATATATATCTTATATATATATATATACTATATATCTATAATATTATATCTATATATAATAAAATATATATATATAATATATATACTATATATAATATATATATATATATATAATTATATATATATAATAAATATCATATATATTTATATTCACACTCATATATTATATATATTATATATAATATATATAATAATATATTATATATATATATATATATTATATATGTATAATTTATAGTATTATATATATATATATATTATATATATATATATATACTATATATATATACTATATGTCGTGATATTTTATGATGAGACAATGCGGTTCAAGTTCCAATAAACTAGTTCTTCTGCTTTGTCTAGGGTTAAACCTTTAATCAAATCCTCTTTTTATACTAGCTTGCTGATATTAGGTCTATGCTTTCATGAGAATTAACTAATTAATGGTGTCTGTTGAAGCTTGTCAACCAGCGGTTTCAAATTAATCAACGCAATACCATACAGCTGGAGTTTTATAATTGTCAAATAAATATTTAAAGATATCCCAATCACAAGTTTTAAGATGAAGATTGATAGTACAAAAAGCAAAAAAAGCCAATATCAAATAATCTCTGCATTTAAATTACTGAATTTTTCAGTTCCTACTTTATCATTAACAGAATCAATAATATCAAGTAACTTGATAAGTCTAAAATTAGTTACAAACCTTAACCATATACAGTGTTACATAATTCGGGTTTTTTGCTGCCCATCACTTCTAACTAGATACTCAAAATTAGTTACAAACCTCACATTATCACCATGTTAATATTTTTATCGGTTTCACTGTTAACCCCTTTCAGTCCTGAATTATGAAAAAAATTGTACAAAATATTATTTCCTTTGCAAATAAATATCCTCTAACATACAAGAAACATCTTTTTCAAAGAAAACCAATATCAAGTTTTTTACAGCAGACCTTCAAAAGTTTACCTTTACAAAATTTGAGAGTAATTTTATTAAAAAATTTTTGCGCACTCAAGGCAATAATTGGGCATAAATACATCGAATTACCAACTAAAACATGCAAATAGGTATAAATAAATTAGAAATACAATGTATATTTTTTTTTTTTGAATTTTATAATTGCTGTAATTTGTATTTTACAAATAAACATACTAACCTTAAACATATTTACTATATACTGTGCACTGTATATTCCATAACTATTTAGTGTGCACGGTATGATATATTATTCTATATTACACTATACACTATTCTATTATTATACAAATATAATTGTATTTATAGAATATATAATCTATACTATATTGCATAACTAACATGAACATATATTATATATATATATGTTTGATGTATTACTATAATATTATATATATATTATATCTATTATATTAATAAATTATATATATAATATAATATATATATATATAAATATATATTATATAATATCTATATATATATATACTTAATAATTTATTATTCATATAATAAATTATAACATTATACTGTATTAATTTGAAATATTCATAAAATATATTGTTAGGTAAAACCATATAATTTATATATTAATATATTACAGATACTTTAAAATTCAAAAACAATATATATTATATATATATAATATAGTATATATATAAATATATATATATATATATTATATATAGAAGATGGCAAGGTAGAAGAAGGCGTAAAACAAGACTAGATGACTAATGCTATGCAATCGAACCAAATCATGGTGGTCATTTGTTGCTGAGGAGAAATGCAAAGGATACAACCTTTTGCTTTTTGCAAATCGACTGACCATCTTGACTTTTTTGCAAAAAGTTTGCAAGTTTTCCTCCCGTCGTAAACAACGTGGCCAGTGCGAAAGGTGTTGTCATTCCTGAACAATTGTGCGGGACATATTTCTCTGTTTGACCTCTGTGTTTTCTTCTACGTTCTGCATGCTCTGGGTCCCCTGGCCCAGGCTATCGACAAGGTCTTCCTTACGGGGTGCCCACTATTCTTCCTACACTTCATAAGCCCCCATGGCGACTACTGTCCGTTTTGAAGAACATCGCACTAGTGCATTTTTTTCTCTTTGAGAGAACCTTTGGCTCTCACATGGACCATCGCCGTATACACGGCAGCGCATTGACAACTAAGGTCCAACAAAATAAAAAAGATATCGATGTAAACCCATTTTCTGTGACTTTGAAGTGATAGCCGGTATCAGGCTCAATGAGCATATCCGCCAGAATCAACCCCGCCCATGTACTTATTAATTGTATTTCTGTACAAACCAAAAAAATGGCCTCTGTCGAATTATCAACATTATTATGTCTGTTTCCCTGTAAGCTTCCACACTGCGGAGCCATCCTATCGTGTGTGTTCTTTAATGAAATTAACCAAACATAGATTGGAGTTATAACGAGTTACCTAGACTTGTTATAATAACCCAACTATTGGCAACACAACATAAACTCGTATCAAACCAAACATCGATAGCTCCCCTTCCCCTCATTTCAAATCTTTTCATCCTTCCATTTTTAAGACCGATTTGGGCGCCACAGTTGAATCAAAGAGAATCCCCTTCTCCCTCAAATACACCTGCCAAATCCAGGACGAGAACCAGTTATCAAAAATATCTTGTAATTCTTCAAAAAAGGAAAAACAGCACAAATAACGTACTCTCAGAATGTTATATACTAACACACTTTCCTGTAAATATACCTATGTACCATCTATATATCTATAACGAATATAATATATGAATATTACTATATATATAATATAGTATATACTATATCAATGTTGACAGACAATATATAAAATACTAACTGAAAACAACTGGTTTCCTAGATATTTATGGTTAAGGATTATAAACATTCTGTTCACCAAAAAACGACTGTCCATTCAACAGATTACGTATCATTATTTACTGGCAATATATATATAATATATATATATTATAATTTATACTATATTACGTATATCCA
>JABUQX010027953.1:0-12500 GCA_015478945.1 Trachelipus rathkii
AAATACAAAAATAAAATAAAAATACAATGGGGAAGGAAGAATGAGGAGGAATGTTGTTGTAGATGTCATTATACAGTTTAGCTGGTTGAGGAGGGGGGGATTTAAGTCTATGTCATGGTTGAGAGAGTATTTGGTGGCATGTGGATGGTGGGGCTGAGTGTTTTCTGAAAATTCAGTCCCTACCATCTTCAAGTGGGTAGGGATGGGAAGAATATGAGTCTCGTGTAAATGCTAGATGGGGGTTGTTTTAGTACATCCAGGGATTATTCTAAGGGCAGTGTTTTGTGTAACTTGTAATTTGTTTAGGTCTGGATTGTGATAGTGCTGGGAACCATGGGGCTGATGTTTCATAGTTTATATTTGTCCTGGGAGGAGTTGTCCCGGTCTGTGGTAAGGGTATGCTTTCTGTCGTTGAAGTTGCCGAGGGTTCGGAGGGTGTTTAATTTCCGTTGGGTTGAGTTGAGGAAGTAATTTGGTCGATGTGGGGGAGAAAGTCAAGGCGTGTGTCGTAGTAAAGAGTCCCAATATTTTTCGGGGTCTTATTTAGCAAGGTTGAGGTAATGGACCACATCTGAGCGAATTTATCTAATTCAGTCAACAAAGGGGCCAACCGATAGCAGCAGACACGTGCAGCTGCCGACGTCGTGTTTATATTCATACTTATATTTATATTCTATATTCTATAAGCCTTATATAGTTTATATTTTCATTTAGCACGTACTATACTCCAGGTCACCTTCTGTTAGTTCAAACATGGAGCGCCATTTCCGCCGAGAGCAAGGAACTGCCTCTTCTATGCCAGTTGTTTCGCCCTTCCTTAACCATAAACTGCTCAGAACACGGCGCTCCATGGCCGCAGGTCTATTTGAAGTCGCCGTCCAGGCAGGTGCTAGGTTATCCTTCTGGCGAGTTAAAAATTCACCGGTACGATCTACCGTGGTGCTCGCCATTTCCGATGGGCTGGCCGAGGCCCGCGCAACCGACGCTGGTCGATCCAGCGGGCCTACACCGAATTGTTCCACCAGCCTGCATAGATTACTGCTTCCTCGCCGTCCGTCTCAGTCACAGCGGGAAAGCTCAGCCGTTGCTTCCAAGGCGTTTGAGCGGCGCCGCCGCAGCCGAGGCAGTGAGCAGCTCACGAACGGCTAGCCAACATGTGGCCGGATGCGTATCTTCGCAACCAAACCGTCGAGCGTCAGCCGCCAAACAGTGGAATGTCCGTGTCCGGATCGCCAGTTAATCCCGATCGCTGAGAGTCCAGCTCATGTGTTCGAATCATGGGTTAAGAGTCCCGACGCCCAGCCGTCACAGACGGCAAAAAGAGTGCCTGGGAGAGCACCGTATTTTCAAATCTGGTTCAGCCTCCGCGCGCAAACATGTGATTCAATGGCCTGCCGCCACGTCCCGTGGTCGTCCTGGGCGGTCGTGGACTTAGAAATGCCGAAATTGGTGAGTGGGCTGTGAGCAGAATGAAGCAATCAGCTTGCAGCAACCTGGCGTAGCCCCGCACCTGGAGCCGGATCAGGCCGCGGCGCCGAATCCCAGGTTCATGTTGAACAACCACGAGGTGTCATAGCAGCGTTCACAGGGTAGTCTGCCTTTTGAGGGCAGCCAGTTGCACCACCGGTTTCTGTCTGGGCCGACATCTTAACACACCGCGCCTACCTCTATGCCATAAGGTACGAGAGAAGTATTAGAGCGTGTTAGATGCTTCTTCATCAGCGGTACCAAACTGAGCATGTCTGACACGGTCCGCCCATAGAATACACGCCATTCACCCCCATGCCTTGAGGTATGGTGATTGGTGGAAGCCAGAAGTTGTTGATGGTTCTTCTTCAGCGATCTGACCGTTCCAGCTCCATACCCTGATGGGCCTGGATACCGCATCGCGCCTGAAAGGCTCGACATCTAGCCCGCGATTAAGTGAGACTGTCGAGCACATGCATATTTCGACGAAGAGCAGCCCTGTTAGAAGGTGACCGTCCAACATTAGGTCCTGGAGCAGATGTCGTTCTGTCTTGTCCCTGTATGTTACTGTTCTAACCTTCACACTCTGGTATTTACACATTATTGAGCAACCGCGATACATTAGCATATATTATTATGGCAATGTTTCGCTAGTTATATACACATGTGTTAGGCGAGCCACGAAATAATATATCGCACCATCTCAGATGGGTGGGACCACTCTCCAAGTCATTACAAGGGCCTACACCTGCTGTTTTCGCCACATGCCACACACACTGGCTTATACCACATACACCACCCATGACACTCACTGGCTTCCTTGCTGCTGCCTGCACCTCACCTACAGACACCATACGCCACACAGACACACCACAGCTTTTGCTGCTTTGCCTCATGTTCGTTGATGACCATCTTTTACGACTCATCTTGCATTGTATGAAGAGGTTAAGAAGAAGAAGAAGAAGAAGAAGAAGTGCGCGTTGCAGCAGTAGCAGCGAAGAGCACTCTGAACAGTTCGCCCAACCCACAGCGCGAGACTACAGCAGTACGGTTTTCGCCGGTCTCGGTCAGAAAGCGAGCTGCTGAGAGTTGAGCCAGCGGCGATTTTGCAATTCGTGGTTCGCCGCTATTGAGTCGGGTTCGAGATGTTAGCAGAGCAGCCAAAGCAAACATAGACTTTGGTTTTCGTAACCCCAAAGGAAAGCTCGAGGGACCCTTTTTGATGGACCAGCTGAAAGAATTTCAGAGTACAAAGATCAGCGAAATATGAGTTCGTGGGCACATAAATATCGTGGTCACAGGTTAAGACGGTGCTCACCAGCAGGCTGATCCACTATGACGACAGTTCAAACACCCACAGTTATTGATACGAATAACATAGTCCGTCGATACTTCGTGCTGTCAAACCAGGAAACCACTGAGATTGCCAAACCGGCGCTTTCACTCTTGAAATTCTGCAGCGATACACACAGATTACGTTTATGCCGTATCGAATGCTCCATGCTGCATAAATATGCGTATCAACATCCCTATGTTGTAAATATATACACAGAGATCCTGGTAATCACACGGTACTATAGTACACCAGAATATTGTCGTGTCCTGAATCGACTTCATATCGTGGTTATATCAAACTTAGCAGGAAGATGTGCGTGCGTATGTGTGTATGTGTGTGTGTGTAGTGTGTATGCCTGTGTGTATGTAAGGCTTATTAGGGGTCGGGAGCAGACACATAGTTTCACATTTGTTCAAATCGAGTATTTATTGCAAAGCGCCATTACCGCTGGGTTGCCGCGTTAGGAGCTGCTAAAGTTGGAGATAAAGCTGCTGGGCCATGGGCCGATGAGCTGGCGACATTTTCATGGTTAAACAGCGTCTTGAAAAACATTACCTTTTGATGTTTTTCGAAAACATTTGATGAAAACATTTATTTGATTAGATTCCACAGAAATGTTTTGAAAACAGTTAATGAAAACATGATATTTAGGATCATAGTACAAGCAGCAAAATACAGCAAAATCGTCCCAGGGTCCTCACTAGCCTCACCTCACGTTTTGCTCTGACTGCCACGTTATCCATCCACCTGTGCCCAATCTGCCCCAGACATTTAAATATTACTTTTTCAACTTTAAAAACTAAGACTTAATATATGTTTGCTTGTAGAATATGTGGCGGTAGACCTTATATATATATATATATATATATATATATATATATATATATATATATATATATATATATATATATATATATATATATATATATATATATGTTATATATATATCTGTCACCTTGTCTATCGCCTGTCTATGTCTATATAGTATATATATATAAATGTCCAGTCCCATCTAACAGCAGTAAAAGTAATTAACGAAGATAAAAATGCAGGATCATCAATTTTAAACACTATAATATCATATCAATGTTTGACAAAGATATAATGTATGCTAACCTAACTAAACTAAGAATGAATACTTCACACACTCACACACATAATACCATACACACACACACACACACACACACATTCCATTGGTACACCACAATAAAACAGTTGACAAACCACACACAGGAATTATAGGGAATGCTGGGTCAGTTTTCCCACATACAACATATCACTTCCAACGCAGAATATACAACAGTTAATGCTAATGTAGTGAACCATAGTTAAAAATGTAATGATTTCATTACCTTTTTCATACTGTGCCTTAACATATACAATGGGCTTACATTAACAAAGATTTAATTCCTAACTTAACTATTAGCTGATATAAACCAAGAATCAAGGCCGTCCCAGATACACATTATTCAAATTACATAACGACATTAATACACATTTCAACATCATCTTATATATTATATACTGACTTTTGACCAAGCAATAGACATACAATAATAAATAACATTTACTTAAACATTGACCATAAACCCAGGCAGCAGTGCTCTGATATTTTGACCAGCGTAAAGAAACAATATTAAATCGGTGAGGCCTTCCATCTAGTTTGTCGAACCCAGACATTTGAATCCTACATTAACATGGATGGCAAAATTTATCATAAATTCTTATACATGTTTTGCATAACAGTAGTTTATCAAAATCATTTTATCAATGCCATGGACCAACTGCCCAGAAAGTACGGAAGTGACAGCTGGGTCCAACACAAGTCTAAGCAGAGCGCGACGCTTCTCTCCATCATTTAGGTGTAGCAGATACTGCCACCACAGAAATGCCATGGGATCTACGGATATGTTCCAAACCTGGTATCCAAAGCCCTGCCTGTCCCGCTCACATATTTGCTATATTTATATCTTACAGCATCTATGTCATACATGTATATATAGCAGTATATATATGGTAAACATACAGAGGCATGCCTCAGGTGGGAAGAAATTGTACAGATAGCATGGCATATTTTTCACCCACCGAGGCCTGTTCGAACGTCCCATTGTTCCCGAGGGGCGCGTGGGCGGGCACATCCTGAAGGAGGGTGTCCCCTGCGCCCGCTTGTCCCCTTCGTGATAACCCCATGGGGGATTCATTCATCTAGCAAGGGGTGAAACCCCGGGTCTATATATATATATATTCTTTTTATATATTTTATTATGTATGCTATTTTGATTTCTTTTATTTTACATAGGGGGCGTATCCTATGTATATGTTTACCATATATATATATATATATATATATATATATATATATATATATATATATATATATATATATATATATATATATATATATATATATATATATATATATATATATATATATATATATATATATATATATATATATATATATATATATATATATATATATATATATATATATATATAAGGCTGTAAGAACCTTGATGTTTATCTTGTTGGACATATCCCTATCTATATCCTGTCTCCTATCATCCCATGGATCTGTGATTGGCTGAACTATCATATACCTTTCCGTGATTGGTTGAAATATCCCTTATCTCTTAGACTTGTGTTTGTTCCAGTAATATTGCCTTATCTTTTCTCTCGAGACTTATTTTATCGTCATATTCGTTTTAGATTTGAACGTGGTAGAAGGTTGTTGGTTGTGCTCTGTCTTAAAATGATTTTTTTGTTAAATATTACTATGTTAATGCGAAAAACTTTGGTAAGTGAGCATTTATTCGTTAGTCAGTATGATAATTAGACAGGGTTATGATAAATTTTTGCTAAATATTACCATGTTAATGTAAAATTAGCATTGATATGTCACAGATATGCTTGAAAAGTGTGAATAGGTTACGTTTTGTATGTAATGTTAGCTCTTTACTGTTGTTAAGTATGGAACTTTGCTAATGTAAACAGTTATTTGTGTTTAAGGTATGTTAATTTTGTCGTTGTATATTATATTCTTAGTTCAGGTGTTGCTATGTTGGCTTTATTAATGTAAAAACATTGTTACGTTAACATATATTCGTGTGTGTGTGTGTGTGTGTGTGTGTGTGTGTGTGTGTGTCTGTGGCATTTATTCTTAGTTTATTACAATAGTTAGGTTAGAAGACTATCTTCCATCCGTTGAATATTACTATGTTAATGTAAAATTAACATTGATATGTTGCTTTCGCCCATTAATGTATGAAAAATGTGAATTTAGGTTACGTCTTCTTTGTATGTTCTGGTTATCCTTACTGTCTGTCGTTCAGCACTGTTTTTAATGTTAATGTTTTATTCGTACGGCCCAAAGTAAGCCAGGTCATTTTCAAAACACTATAATTTTAGTTTAGTGATGCTATGTTAGTCACATATCCGTGGAAACTTTGTTACGTGTGCAAATATTCTTGTGTGTAAGTGTGTGTGTGTGTGTGTGTGTGTGTGTGTGTGTGTGTGTGTGTGTGTGTGTGTGGGGAAAGGTGTGTGCTGTCTATGTGTGATTTATTCTTAGTTTATTACATTCGTTAGGTTAGATACAATAAATCTTTGTTAAACATTGATATGTTAAAGACATTCATGAAAAAAATGTATGTTTACGTTTTGTATGCTATGTTAAGCTTCTTACTGTTGCTGTTAAGTATGGATAATCCCTGTTATCCAAATATTGTTCCATATATATACATATATATCTATATATAGTTATGTATATATACCTATATATATATATAAATATATATATATATATATATATATATATATATATATATATATATATATAGTATATATATATATATATCTATATATATATATATATATATATATATATATATATATATATATATATATATAAGGTCTACCGCCATGTCTCTTAAGTGTTACAAATTAAAACATATTTATTTAAGTCTTAAGTTTTTTTTAAAAAGTTTTAGAAAAAGGGTAATGTGAAATACAAATGTATATGATTGAACAGAAAAATAGGTAGTGACATATTTTTATTAATAGTAAGTATGGTAAAGCAGTAAAGCAGTAAAACATGAGGTGGGTGGGGGTGGGGGTGGGGCCCCTGGAGGCTGTTTGCTGTAGTGTTTTACTGCTTTATTGCTTTATGGTCCCTAAAATCATTTCGTGGAAAATTTAACAACTTTTTTTCTAGATAGAAACAATGTTTTTAAAAAATGTTTTTCAAAAACAAAATGTTTTTTCATCAAAAGAAAATGTTTTTCAGAAAACAAAAATGTTTTTCATCAAAAGACAATGTTTTTCAAAAACATTTGTATTTAATACATGAAAAATACTAAATCTATCCTCTAACAAAATTTAACTTTAACTTTAACTTTAACTTTATCTCCAACTTTAACTTTAACTCTAACTTTAACTTTAACTTTAACTAACTTTGGTAATGAAACAGCTTTTCTATAAATAAAATACCTCAGTTTGAAATAAAAATGTAAGACTATGTGTATATGACCTCTAACTACACATACACATACACACATACATGCATAATTCATTATTGTCTGTTCATCTATTACGTGTCCATTACGTCTGTCCACCACATCTTATATATGGATTTGATATAGCATACATTAAACAAGTCGAGTTCAAGTTTTGACTTGAATATCTCAGTTGTGCAACATATGAATACCATTGTGTATGACTAAGAGAGTACCACTTAAGTTTCTGTATTAAGTTTCATATATTTGTACAACATAGGGATGTTGCTACATATATTTATGCAGCATAGGGCGGTTGTTACATATATTTATGCAACATAGGGCTGTTGATAGAGCGTAAGTTTATGTATTATTAACTTATACCCTTTTAACATTTCATTTAAAAGGTTAAAAACCACATTTTTGGGTTGGGCCATTATCTCATTTTGAGTCCCTAGACACATATGAGTGTATTGAAACTATGTTATTCATATTCTACATCACTGAAAACATATATAAACACCCTAATATTATAGTGATAAGCACATATTTACTAACTCGGTACCGCATCGGCCCTGCACCGGTGCCGATACCGATAGCTCCAATGACTCATTTGTTCTATCTTACGGAACTTCTTTTTCCTCCCTCCTTCCTCTTTTCTCGGGCCCGAACTCTGGAATTTCTTCTTATTCCGGTTTTTTTCCCAGCTGAGGATCCAAGAGGGGGGTCTCGAACTCATTTTGGGGTTACGAAACCCAAAATCGGAATCTATGTTCTTTGAAACATATATAAACACATCTCAATGACCAACATGCAACTGGAGCCAGTGAATTCCAGTCTGACTCGGTACCAACACCTACAATCACTCATTTGCTCCGTTATATGAGACTTCTTCTTCTTTCTTCTCCTTCTTCTTCTTCTTCTTCTCTTCTTCCTTCTTCTTCTTTCTTCCTTCCCTCTTCTTCTTTCTTCTTCTACTCCTCTTCCTCCTTCCTTCTTCTCCAGTAACAAAGATGAGTCATCAGCTGAGTAAGGCATCTGCGGCATCAATCCATCAAAGCTGAGGCATCAAAGTTCAGGCATCAAAGCTGAGGCATCAAAGTTGAGGCATCAAAAGCTGAAGCATCCTGAGGCATCAAAATATTGAGTGTGTGTGTGTATGTGTGTGAGTGAGTGTGTATGGGAGAGTGTAGGTGTAAGTGTCTATGGGTGAGTGTAGGTAAGTGTCTAGGGGTGAGTGTAAGTGTTCCATGGGTGAGTGTAAGTGTCTGTGGGTGAGTGTAAGTGTATGTAGTGTATGTGGGCATATGTCATAGTGTGTGTAAGTGTAGGTGTAGGTATATGTGTGAGCTTAAGTGTCTATGGGTTCCCTATGTGTGTATCAAGTAGCCTGAAGTGGGTGTGCGTGTGTGTATAAGTAGCCTGCTGGTGTGTGTGTGTGTGTGTGTGTGTGTGTGTAGTTTTTTTTTGTGTAAGGGTGTGTGTGTGTGTGTGTGTGTGTGTGTAGGTGGGAAGTGTGAGGTTAGGGACAGTAACATGCTAGGGACTTAGGGCAGATACCTACATGACCCCATGTTAGGACAGTTCCTACAACAGGTACTGCGTCAGTTACCTACATGTGCTCGACTTAATCTCACTTAATCCTTCACGAACTGACCTTTATGAAAGGTCAATTTCAGGCCTTGATACGGTATCAAGGTCAAACAAAGCCAAGACCGAAATATCAAGGCCAAACATCGAAAAGGGGGCTAAGCGACCTAGCAAATGGATCGTATAGCTGAAAGGAACCATCTCTAACAAACTTAATGTTCACCACCAACCGAACCCGAAGTACCTCAAACCACTTGTTTAGTTTGAGCCACCACCACTATTAGTGTATTTTCCCAAGTGACAGACATGTCTGTTAGTGCTAGAAAAGGGTTGGGTACTAACTGGTAGAAGGAAGCATCCTAACACCTTCTAATATATACCAATCGAACCTTCACCCTGGCAATACAGAACAGGTGTTCCATTATAATACGCCGTTCTAAGACGATGGGCAGGACATAAGTCCGTGCCAGCAGGAAGCTAGAAGAATCAGTTATGCCAACTGAAACCCTCAAAAATGAATTCTACCATTGAAAACATAAATGTAGACACTTCATTTGTTCTAATATGTGGGTGCAGGGAGCCCTGAATTCCTATCTGGGCACCGCAACCACTAGCCTCCGGTCTGGCTCCATATGGTTCGCCAATTAGTTTAACATAGCCATTCTTATTTCACGTTTCATTTCTTCTTCATACACCACCAATTTTCAGCGCTTTCTAAGTCCACTTAGTTCTTAATAATAGCCCCAACTTTGACGTATGGGGCTTGAAACATTGGATGCAATAATGTTGCTACATATAAGGAAGACAACCAAGTTTGAAGAAGATACGATGTCTCTAACACCTCTTTTGCTAAAATGTGTTATTTTGTGTCATTTCTTGGCCCATAAATGATCTGGCTGGGCAGGCCCTGGGGACATGGTCGCCTGGGAAATGAAGCAATCATTGGGACCCTATTTTTTTGAATTTATTATTCTAACCCTGTTTACACCCTCCATTGATAGGTTTTTGACGAAGGGTACGCCATCTACGAAAAACGCATGTTGGTGCGTTCTAAAACCGCAACGGCTGAAACGCCGCACTCGGCAATAGCAGCAATCGACTCGGCATACCTCAAAACATACTAGATAACACCGAGCTCAGCTTCATAGCTCAAGAAACAAAAATGTTAGGAAAGGGGGGTAGGGTAATGTCTAATACTAACTCTTGTTAGGAATGAATCGATTCCGTTGTAAACCACAGGAATCGATTCAGCAGTGTCGATTATGTACTAATCGATACAAATATCGGAAATATTCAGGCATATACGATATATCGTACTAGAAGGGTTAGAAAGGGGGTGGGGGATACTAACTCATAGAAGGAACCAACCTAGCACCTTCTAATATATACCAATCGACTCCTCGTACCTGCCACTAATACCGGGTGTATTCGATGACGTAGGACATGTCATGCTAGAAAAGGCTAGAAAAGGGGGGTAGGGTAATAACTCATAGAAGGAAGCATCCTAGCACCTTCTAATATACACCAATCGACTCCCCGTACCCAATAACCTAGGGGTAGACACTAAGACCGGTGTATTCTACAATATAGGTCGGCACGTGCTAGAAGCTAGAATATAGAATATATAGAATATAACAGAATATAGAATATATATGCCGAATATAGAATATAGAAGCACGTCACCCTTTGGTCGGCGGTACCTTGAAGTTACGCCGTTCTTTCAGCTCTTTATCAGTTTTGCGGTTTGGTGGTTAGATAAAAAGTCCAATCTTATGACCTCCATATCCAATTAGATAAGAAGTTCGTAATGTAGCGTTGTTAACTAAGGGGGTTGTTGTTCAGGGTCTATTGGATGGTGTGGTTGCGTGGCGGTCAGGTTAGAGGGTGATGGAGGATTGCTGGAAGCCCGTCATTCTGTCTGGTGATAACCGTCCCACAATTGTAGGCACTGGGGTGTTGGGCTGTATTTACAAGTGGATGCTGGGAAAATGAGACTGATGTCGTCTGAGTAAGTAATCTGTCCAGGACTGGTTAAGGTGGGCATACCCGCGTGATTGAATGAGGAAAGTCCTGAGAGAGACAACCGATGCCTGTATCACAATTGCCTTAGCAGTCCTACTTTGAGGCTGAGAGGGTGCTTTTATGGGAGGACTTTTATGTATCGGGATTGGTGAGGAAGTTTGAGGAGCCACTTTTAATGTTGTTCAGGGGTGATTGAAGGATTTTGTCAGGCGGCTCACCATATACAAGGATTGTAGTGTCAAATGCTTTGTTAATGTCGATGGCTGTGAGTATGGATTGATCTGTGGGAAGGGGATTGATTGAAGCCATTAATTATATGTTGTGTAAGGGAAGTGAGGGCTGTTGTTGTTGAATGATTGCTTTTAAATCCGTGTTGGAATTCTGGGAGGGTGATGTGTGGGGATATTTTATTTAATATTAGTTTCTCCAGCAGCTTGCTGGATGGTAGAGAGGAGAGAGATTGGGCGATAGAGGAGTGAGGAACCAGTCTTTTGGCTTAAGTTTTGGGAGAACCGCTGTCCGTTATCCCAGATTGTTGGGGTATAATTGAGTTTCCTCCAAGACTTGTTAAAGATTTCCTAGCATGAGAATTGCTTTCTTCCAGTTTGTAAAGAAGTTTGAGACTGAATCTTCTTGGTCCTGTTAAGGCGGGGAACTTGGTTTTGATTGGGTTCTGATATCATGTTATTGTGAAAGGAGGAGGAGGGCTGTGATCTGAGGGAAGTTTTTTGAGTTGTTTTTTCCATTCAACCTATTGTCTAAAGAGCTGGTTCTTACGCTGAGATATCTGGCGTAAAGTGTCCTTTGCGAGCGCCTCTGGGCCGTCTGCTTGTTGTCCTGAGGGAATGAGGCTTGCCGGCGTCGCCCTGGGACTGTGAGGGAGTGGGGGTTGTTTTGTGACTTCTTTAGTTATTGAGTAAATGCTAGGTATATTTATCATCCAGGCGTACGTTACAGGTCTTTAGGTATTCTGTAAACTTGTTAGTGGTGTTGGTGGTTATGAGTTCAGAGATTTGGGTGTTTAGGTTAGTTATTTGGTTTGTGGTTATTGTGGTATGCATCGGGAGCTGAGGGAGTTTCTTTGTTAATAAAACGACTGACTTCCAGATTAGTTTGGGATTGTGAGTGGATTTTTCAAAGACCTTTAGGTATGTAGAAGGGGTTGGCTGACTTGATGATTCTTTCCGTTTAAATGAACCGATGGAGGTCAAGTCTCCACTTAGACAAGTTGCGTCTCGGCATTGTTGTGTTTACTGGTTATAAGGGATTCCTATGGTTCAAAAATTCTAACCAGTTAGCCTTTGTAGTTAGTGTATAAAGGGAGCGGTCTTTTTTTTTTTGGGGAGTTTGGTGGGGGGAGGTCAGAGATATAGGATGAGGAGATGATCTGATTGTAGGTTGGTGGTTGTGTCCCAGGTTAGTCTGTGATGTAGGGAGGGGTGATATATATATATATATATATATATATTGTATATATAGTGAGTATATATATATAGTATAAGTTATATATATATATATATATATATATACTGTTTGCTATGTTATATCATATCTATGAATTCGTTATTGTTTATTGTTATTTATATATA
>JABUQX010027953.1:20000-25000 GCA_015478945.1 Trachelipus rathkii
CAATCTAAATTCAAAGATGCCGTCTCCGCCATCCGATATGGGCAACGAACCCGTCCTGCCTATCCTTTAACGCAGTTAAAATAAGAATCTGTTCAGCGGTTATCTTACCTTTTTCGTTTTAATTTTTGCATAATAATTTCATTTATTAGACCAACTTTAGCAAAATAAGAGAATTTAACTAACATTATGAAATTTGCAAAAACAGATCGTTTCTATAATGTTACCACCTCGTGCTGAGCACGAGTAGCAATGAGTGCAGGAGTCGCCTCTGATATATATATATACATCATCACACTATATATATCGTCTGATCATGACGATAGTTGTTCATATGAGCGTTGATCGTCTATATATACATGTTCATATATATATATTTATATATCAATATATATATATATATATATATATATATATATATATATACATATATATATATATATATATTATATAGTATATATATATATCTATATATATATATATATATATATATATATATATATATATATATATAGCATATATATATATATATAATATATATATATATATATATATATATATATATATATATATATATATATATATATATATATATTATATTATATATATATATATATATATATATATATATATATATATATATTTATTTATATATATATATATATATATATGTTATTTTGCTCTTTTATATATTTCACAATCACACACAATTTATTTAAAACTATTTTTATTATTTATATAGCATATATATATATATTATATATATATAGCATATATATATATATATATATATATATATTTATTTATATATATAGTTATATATATATATATATATATATATATATATATATATATATATAGCATATATATATATATGCATATCTATGTTCATAAAACGTTGCCTATACATACTTGGGAAACTCCAGTTCAACGCATTTTTGTGTTCGTCAGTTAAATCTAAGGTTAAACTTAGATTAAAGTGTTCCATACTTTCTTAAAATCCTGACTCTGCGGGAGGTGTGCGTTTGGCCCACTGTCCCCCACACCGCTGGGTACTACAATGACATGCACTGTTCTGAAAGAGTTGACTTCTCCCACATTCCACACACGATGAGCGTCGCCCTTCTAGCACATTGAGTTCCGTGCTTGCTCGTTGTGGTGCCTCCTTCTTCTGCCACCATATGTTCGTCCTGCAGTATTTAATCTCTCTCTCTCTCTCTCTCTCTCTCTCTCTCTCTCTCTCTCTTCTCTCTTTATTTTTTTACTTTATAATTCTTTCCCTCCTTGAAAAAGGTCCTGCCAATAATAATAATAATAATAATAATAATAATAATAATAATAATAATAATAATAATAATAATAATAATAATAATAATAATAATAATAATAATAATAATAATAATAATAATAATAATAATAATAATAATTGCTGAAACATCGGGTAGTTTAACTGTCCTCTGGAAAGGGTATATATAGTTTATATGATTCTTCCAAAAAAAATTTTTTGCTAATATAGTCGTCAAATTTTTCAGGAAAATTGGGTCTATTAGTTAAAAATGTATATTTTTATCTAATTGAGGGAGAGGGGAATTGTACCATTTCCCGCTGATCAATAGATTCAGGCTTTTTAAACATAGTATTCAAAGCAGGGTTGGCACGAAAAAATCAAATGATTTAAATCAAAGCCTCTCAGAGTTTAAAAAAAATCCCCTAGACTTTTCATATAAAAAATCTGACCGGAATTTATCTTTATCGTAATTTACAAAATAAGCCCAAGGGAAGACTGTAAAAGAAAAAGTGGCATAGCCATGGTTGCCAGAACTCCATCGAGGTTCACGGCAACGTAAATCCATCCATGCAGGTCTCATTTTAGGACCCTATTAATTCATCATAGCCTTATCATAGCCTGAATTACGATGGTCCTAAAACAACTTCGAGGCCCTTTCAGTTTTTTTTTTTATAAGAAACCCCTATGGGAAAATTCCAAACTTTGAGAGGCTGTAACTTTTTTCCTATAAAGACTTACATCATACTGTTTTTTTTAATTTATTTATTCTTCATTACTATTTTTTTAGTCTCTGCTGCGATTTTTATAAAAATCTAAGTAGGGGTCCTTAATGTAAACAATTACCTTTTTTAGTGATTTTTTTTTATATAAAAAATTATGAATTTTTTTATTTTATTTTTTATTTTTTTAGGGATTTTTTTTTCTAAATTACTAATTAATTCAAATTATCACCTAATTAATGATAAATATATTTCATCCATATAATAAGTAAATTCATGAATATAGTTTCAAATCACTTTTAATAAAGAAATAAATAAAATTAGAGCACTCAGAAATTATACTATATTTATATATAATTTAAATTACTTAATTAAACTAAATAATGATTATGGTTACTAAACTTATTATTAATTAGGTAATAATTAGGATTAAATACTAATTACAAAAATAATAATTAAAAAGGCAATTTGTGCCTGCCTATAAAAAATCGCAAAATTCGCAAAAAATAAAAAAAAAATAAAAAAAATAAAAAAATCGATTTATACAAAAAAAAAAGAAAAAAAAAAAATCCCCAACTCTTATTCAAAGCAATGAAAGCTTCATCTTCCTTATTTAAATAAGTAATCGAAGCTCCAGCTTCCCTATTTAATCAAAGTAATCAAAGCTTCTTCTTCCTTATTTAATCTAAGTAATCGAAGCTTCAGCTTCCCTATTCAATTTTAATTGAATTTTAATCACGGTTACACTTGGATATTTTTGAATCCATCTTTGGACACCTTATACATTATTTACTTTTAAGGAAACTGTTTCTAAATAACAAATTTTTCAAAATTATATTAAGAAAGAGCTATCATGGTCAAGTTATTGATTTAACTTTGTGTTCGGTCAGGGCCAGACGTACGATGTTACTTACATTCATTATATTGTAAACTCTAGGATTGGCCGACCACCGGAATTTTTCACACCGCACCAGAGTGAGCGCATCACTCAGTCATTTTTTAGTACTGCACCTCACCCTTATATTATGAAAAGCGGACTGTGATACTGGAATTGTGTGTTGCACCTCAGAGCACTACATCAAAGTGAACGAGCCACGCGTCGCACCTAGCGCGAGTAGTTACCCTAACAGTTCGTCGGTACCTCTTTTCCCGGGTTAGACTTATCGTATCGGATTAAAATTTGGAGATGCGCTATGTGGTGACGTAACCTCATCGTAGTCGAGGTTACGTATCCGTGCGCCCCCCGTAGGGGAGCGCTGCCCCCCTAAAAATTGAAATGATTGTAGAAAGCTGAAATTTGGAGATGGTATGGAGCAGCGGTCTCCAAACTTTTTTGATCGCGTACCCCTAAGACGAAAATAATTCTAAGTTGTACCTCCCTAATAGGCCTGTAAAATAATATATATATATAATATATATTAATATATATCTTTTTTTTGTGCCTGCATATATATATATATATATAGAAATTATTTTATATAGAAAATATATATAAAATATATATACCAATATATATATATAAAACATATATATATATATATATATATATATATATATATATATTTTTTATTATTATTATATAAATTCCCCCCCCCGGGTTTGGACGAATTTAATGCATCACCCGTAAATATAATGTAAACTTTCATTTTTGGAAATGTAGGGCTAGGGTTTGATTTTATTTGGGTCATACCTAATTTCGGAGTGCATACCGTATGTAACTACACCGTGTATGGAACTAAATGGAATAATAAAGACAACCAACCAAATTACGAAATCCCGAAAGTACGTTCATAGGAGAACAAAATGGCAAGACACCAACCAACTAACGAAACAAACCCTATGCTGTCACAATGGAAAGAATTCGTCAGAGAAGAGGAACGTGTCATAGGAGTTATCAAACTGTCGGAAGCAGGCCATTCTCCGAGACAGGTGGCTCAGCAACTCGAGTCAATCAATCAACAGTGAGTCTAATCCTTCGTCGGTTCAGGGAGACTGGCAGCAACCGTAGTCGACATGGTCAGGGTTGCCCGAGGGCGACTTCCGAGAGAGATGACAGATTCCTCCGTCTGGCAGTGCTTCGTGATCATTTCAAAAGCGTACAGCTAACAACACAGGCCTCCGTGAGGTCAGACATGTGCCCATTTTCGAGCGTACAGTGAGAAGACCAAAAGAATGAACGTGGAGTACGTATTACAAGGTCTGCCCACATCGCCATCTCCTGATAAGGGAGCATGGGTTGTCGAACTTTCATTGTTTTCACAAGGCGTATTGAGATTGAACACTCACAGATGAGTCGAGGTTTGCATTATATGCACCAAACAGACGTCAGCGAGTTTGAGACTTTCAATTGAGTAGTTTTTTTGCTTGCAACATTTCAACAAGGGTTCCTTTCGAAAGCTACTCTGTGATGATGTGGGCAGGCATTTGTTTGGGTGCTCGCACGGCATTGTATATCGTGAGCAGAGGAACGCTAACGGTTGAAAGGTATGCAGAAGACATCCTCCAAGAGTATATAGTGCCTTTCGCGTCTCATTTGCGTCCATTTTTTTACTCCATGACAACGCCACACCGCACATTGCAGAGGTCGTCCAACGGTACCTACAACAGGTAGAGGTCAGGTTCCTAGCCATTCCTGCGAGGAACACGGATATGAATACCATTGAACATGTTTGGGATTTGTTGGGTAGGCGTGTTCGAGCCCGTGAACATGCTCCGTCCACACTCAGGGAGCTTGCCAACGCCTTGACAACATCCCGCAGAAGACCATCTCCAAGATCATTTCATCAATGCCGAATCGCTTGGAAGGGCCAGAGGGGTACACACCCATTATTAGACACCTTATGCTGCATTTCAACATTATATTGAGAATTATGTTGTTGATGTAATAAAATTCATCATATCCTTTATTTTTTTTTTGTTTCTTTATTAAATGCCATTTAATTCCTGCAACACTGTCTTGCATATGGTTTTTATACATTTAAACCCTGCTCAACCTC
>JABUQX010027953.1:30000-37500 GCA_015478945.1 Trachelipus rathkii
CGTAAACACGAATAAACTGTTAAATAAGCTAACATAGCATCAACCTGAACTAAGAATATAATCGTACAACAACAAACATACACACCTTTAAGCACGACTCAACACTAACATTAACAAAGTGGGTCCATACTTAATCAGCAGTAAAGTAACTAACATAGCATAACAAAAACGTAACCAATTCACACTTTGTCAAGCATATTTCTAACATATCAATGTTAATTTTACATTAACATGGTAATATTTAACAAATATTTATCATAACCTTGTCAAATTATCATACGGACCACCGAATATATGCTAACGTATCAAAGTTTTTTACATTAACATGGTAATATTTAACAAATATTTACCATAACCTTACCTAACTAATCATAATACGCTTAACAGATAAATGCCGACAATGTAAAGTTTTTATGTTCTGTAAAGCTAAACTATGAACATAACATACTTTACACACACAGCCAGAACGAATAAACAGCTATCATTAACAGCTTAACCAATAAAACGAACATAGAAGGGAAGTAAAACAAGTTTTTATTGAAAGGTGCATTATATAAATACATAAAAACATATGTTTTATTTTAAATATATTAATTCATCTAACAGGGACATAAAGATTCAACATACAATTGGGCAAATTCTATTATCTCTCCAGGGATTTCAACTCCCCTTAAAGGATGTAAGTATAAATGCGTTCTGCAGCACTAAACCATTTTTCTGCATATTTTGGTTCAACAGCACTCATTCTCTCATGCCAGAGAGAAGTACAACTTAAATCAATGTTGCTAGTTACTTAACAATATTCCTGTATACATCATTATACGGTAAGCCACATGTTTCAGTGTAAATATCGTAGATTACCCCATGAGCTATATGTATAAAGTCCTCAAGTATGTCGACGTCGTCAAGATGTGATGTTAATTCGTTTTTCATTTTAATCAAAGCTGTAGTATTTTCAGATGTTCGAACTGTGAAACCTATACATGTACTCCAGAAGGTTGCACTATCGAGGGGCTTCCAATAGTTGCGTACATCAAGGCTTTTAATATTGTCACACGATGAGAAAACAACATCTATTCTATTAGAACCTCTCACACTGTCCCCCCAGCTAGATATTTCACTGCGAGTCGATACATCAGATGACACACACTTAGCCTTTACCCATGCTCCCATGCGATATCCCGATTTTTAAAATCTAGATGAAATTATTCAGCAGAAATGAACAAGGGTCTATTATTTGCCCCTCCTGCGGGATGGAATACAAGCAATATATCGGTCTCCATTTCGGTTTACGAATAAATATAAATGACACATCGTCAGGAATAACGAAGGTCCTCGTAAAGATATCAACAACAAGCTTAGAGATAGAGTGAGACGTCATCATACCAGCTCAGCGAAAAATGTCTTACTGATGAAAGCTCGTGCTGTATAAACAGACCCCAAAGGTAATGAGATTCTTTCTTTCAACCAATCAGAAGAAAGTAAACAAGAACACAACGTTCGAACGATCCATTTCGGTTCAAAAGTCTATACAACATAGTATGTACAGCATTGTTTAAACATGAAATTGCAGCAGAAAAAAAAGAAAGTGATAATAACAATAGTAATTTCATGTACATGCTTTACGCCCTAATCATAATCCTAATCCCTAATCGTTTGCTGTTTGTGTTTGTATTTTCATGTTCAGGCTTTACGGTCGAGTCGTTTTCTGTTCGTATTTGTATTTTCATGTTTAGGTCTTACGAGCAATTCGTTTCACATATGTATTTGTATTTCGTATTTCATTATGGTTATTATATACACGTCGAGAAGTTGTTCAAACTCCTACCACCTTTCGAAACATTACGCATACCTTTGATTCTTGTTTGTCTCATAGGTAATAGTACACTTTTATAATAAAAACGATTTTTTATTTTTTTTTTAATCTTTTTATCTTTTAATGTTTTTAAAGGCTTAAAAAATTTTGTAATTTTTTAACCAAAGTTAAGAAAAATTTATCATAACATAACCTATCTTATCATACTTGATCACGATAAATGCTTAATTAATGCAACTTTGTCAAATTAGCCTGTCAGATGCGCTAATTGCCAAACTTTAATAATCTGCACAGTTCTATCAAATTATGAACATACCAAATGTTAATTAATATTAACATAGTGAATATTTATCATACCACTGACTAATTAACAAAGTGAACCTACGAAGAAATGCTAACATAACAGTTTTAAACATCAAGTTAACATATAAAAATATATATATAATATATATAATATATATATATATAATATATATATTATATATATATATATATATATATTATATATTATACTTCCATATATATATTATAAATATAAAAAATATATATATATAATATATATATATATATATATATATATATATACTATATATATATATATATATATATATTATAATATATATATATATATATATATTTATATATATAATATATAATATATATATATATATATAATATATTAGTATATATATATATATATATATATATATATATATATATATATATATATATATATATATATATATATATATATATAATTATTATAAATATATATATATATATATATTATATAATATATATAATATATATATATTATAATATTATATATATATATATATATATATATAATAATATATTATATATATAATATATATGTAAATATTTATTTAAAACTTTGTTTTTACTAAAATTTTATTCTTTTTATACAAAGTTTTTTACATTAACATAGTAATGTTTAACAAAAAATTATCATAACTCTATCTAACTATCATAATCCCCAACGAATAATGTGCAAGACATAACAAAGCTTTAATCCAAACATAACATAAATATAACAAAGGTTTATCCCAAAACATACATAAAAATAAGTCTTTGAATAAATAATCATAGTAAGTGTATAGTTTACTGATTTAAAAACAGGTAAAGCTATAAATCAGTAAATCAAACCTTCCGTCCTTCCACTCCCCCTCCCCACCCTTCCATGATCTATTGATCTATTGATCTTTTGATGTAATGATTCAAGGCATATTTCGAGTATCATTTTGGATAAACATAACATAAAAATAAGTTGTTTATATACTGACCAACGAATATATGCTAACGCTAGACAGAAGTTTTAACATCAATAAACGCTAATAATCATAACTGAACTAAGAAATAATGTTACAGCACGACATCCTAACATGCTTACCGCCCGAATAACACAGCAACATTAACAGGTTCATACTTAACACAGTAAAGTAACTAACATTGCAGACAGAAAGTAACCTATTCACACTTTTTCAAACGTATCTGTAACATATCATTGTTATTTTTACCTTAACATAGTATTATTATTATTATTATTATTATTATTATTATTATTATTATTATTATTATTATTATTATTATTATTATTATTATTATTATTATTATTATTATTATTATTATTATTATTATTATTATTATTATTATTATTAGTAGTTATTATTAGTAGTAGTAGTAGTAGTAGTAGTAGTAGTAGTAGTAGTAGTAGTAGTAGTAGTAGTAGGTAGTAGTAGTAGTATTTAATAATCATAAAAGTTTAATACGTAATAGTCATAACAAAGTTTTTACAACCGTAAATTTAACATACCTTACGTACGAATAAACAGTCAACATTAACAAAAGTACACTGATTAATATCAGTAAAGTAACTACCAAGGCATCACAAAACGTAACCAACTCCCTTACATCACTACAAGAAACTAACTATCATACTTACCAAGGTTTGATGCTATATGACACAGGTGTTCAGTTAGGCTTACACTGTAGGCTTATCATTAGGGATACTTTCATGTTTATACAAAAGCTTTCACGAATGCGCTCACTCATCAACATAATCTCAATCTTTACTATAGATAACCGACCAATTTTCAGCAACGAACCTCACTACTTGGAGATCACCCCCAGAGAGATGAATGAAGACCCATCTCGGGTACCCCGAAGCGGTAAGGGCACAGCCCAAAGGGCTGTGCCCTTAATTAACCGTGATTAGGTAGGTGATTAGGTAATCAAGAATCTTTGTGAGAAGAAATGGAGGGGAGAGCCAATTGATGTATATGTAACTGACTTAAGGAGGTTGGCGAGAATTGCTGGGCTATCCGGAGAAGTGATCATAAAGACGGCTATGGTGAATGGATTGCCGGAGGGCTTTTTCAGGAAAATCAGGGGGATGGTCAACGTGGAAAGTTGTGAATTAGAAGAAATCCTGTGCAGGGTGAGGGCCATGGTTACGTCTAGTGAGTAGGTTAATGTCGGTGCAGTTGCGGGAGGATCGAGATGGAATGGAGATGAAAACAAAGTTCAGAGAAGGTCAGTGGAGTGCTATCAGTGCGGAGGACCTCATTTACAGAGAAATTGCAAGTCAGGCGTTAAAGCGAATCTATCATGCTATCGATGCGGAGGTAAAGGACATTTCGCGCGGGAATGCACTTCAAGGTTTTCGGGAAACGGATCGGAGGGGGTTGTTATGCCGGAATCAGCCCTCTGATTTCAAAGTCCGGTATTCCTTTAAAAAGAATAAGGCTTAATGGAAAAAAGTCACAGGTGGTGTGGACTCCGGGTGCACTAAGTCAATAGTAAGCAGGGACTTGGTGAGAGGAGATGGACTTTCAGAAAAAATTGCTGCATTTGATGGGAGAAGGATTGAAAGTGAGGGAAACTCAACTGTGCTTATTGAAATAGATGGGAGTAGAACGATCTTTTGAGGTTGTAGTGATGAAGAATATTATGTCGGGAGTGAACATAATAATAGGATTAGATGTGATTGTAGAGTTCGGGGGAGTTTTTATCGACAAGGAGGGAGCACATTTTGGAAATTAGAAAAAATAAAAAAAAAGTGTCATTGTCAGTAAGCCAAGAGAAGGTGGGAAGTTGAGGGTTGATGATTGCGATTTTTCAGGAGAGTTCAACGGAAAGTTTTGGACGGTAAAATGGAAATGGAAGGGAGATGAGTCGGTGCTTCAGAATAAGGTGGGAATCTACGGAAGATCTATGAGTGAAAAGACTAGAATCAAATTTGATGAGGAGATCGAAAAATGGATAGAAGAAGGAATTCTAGAGCTTTGGAGGGGAAAGGAGAGAGGGGTGATTCCTCTGATGGCGGTCGTGCAGGAAAATAAAGACAAGGTGAGACCGGTATTGGACTTTAGAGAATTAAATAAATTTGTAATGTGCCATACCGGGGATGAGACTTCGGTTTGTGAAGAATCAATTAGGAAATGGAGAAGAATTAGAGATGGAAAGACAATGCTTGATCTAAAGTCCGCCTATCTTCAAATTAGAATCGATAGAAGTTTGTGGAAACACCAATTAGTTAGATATAAGGGGAGAGTATTTTGTCTAACAAGGTTAGGTTTTGGGTTGTCCAGTGCGCCGAGGGTAATGACAAAAATTTTGAGAATAGTTCGAGAAATTGACGAGGGAATTGGAAAGGCGACCGATTCATATATTGATGATATTTTGGTGGATTGTGGAAAAATATCTGTCGAGGAGGTGAGGAAGCATCTATTGAATTTTGGGCTCGTCACGAAGGATCCAGAAAATGTGGTTGGAGGAAAGGTGTTAGGATTTAGATTGCAAGGAATGCTGAAGGGTTGATTAGGTATTCGAGAGGGAACACGATTCCAATTATTAATAAAGAGGAGATATCAAGAAAAGAATTATTTTCGATTTGTGGAAAGTTGGTTGGGCATTATCCGGTGGCGGGATGGTTGAGGGTTGTGTGTAGTTATTTAAAGAGAATTGCTGAAGGAAGCAGGTGGAATGAGGATATTGGAATAAGGTGTAAGGAAGTTCTTGTTGAAGTTTTGGAAGCTGTAAGAAAAGATGATCCTGTGAGGGGTAGTTGGTTTGTTGAGAAGGGTGAGGAGGGGGTTATTTGGTGTGATGCAAGCAGCATTGCTTATGGAGTGGCGTTGGAGATTGGAAGCGAGATAGTAGAAGACTCAAGCTGGTTAAGGAAAAAGACGGATTGTGGTCACATAAATGTAGCAGAGCTAGATGCTGTCGTGAAAGGACTGAATCTTTGCTTGAAGTGGGGATTGAAGAAAATAACAATAATGTGTGATTCTAAGACGGTTGTTAGTTGGGTGGACAACGTAATTCATTCAAGATGCAGAGTAAAAACAAAAGGGACTGCGGAGATGGTGGGGAAAAGACATCTGGGAATCATTGCAGAACTCGTAAAGGAGTTTGGATTAAGTCTAAAGATAATGTTAGTAACTTCTGAACAAAACAAGGCTGACAAGTTAACAAGAATATTCGGAAAATGGCAGAGGGGAATGAGAAATTGCGAAGGAGAGGTTTGTGGAATGTCGGCAATGGAATTGAAGAGGTTGCATGAAAAAAATTATTGGCGGGTAGACTAGAACCTTGTAATGTTGTCAAAAAGCTTGACTCACGGGGTGAGAAGAGAGGATGTGGTGGAATGAGTAAAAGGTTGTGTAAAATGTCAGTCGGTAGATCCAAGTCCTGGAAGAAGATCGGCCGGAAAGCTTTCTGTTTAACAAACCTGGAGAAGGATGGCGGTTGACGTGACCCATTTTGGTAGGGAAAGGTATTTGTCGTGTGTGGATTGCGGACCAAGTAGATTTGCGATATGGAAGTTTTTAAATAATGAGGGTGGGAAAGAAATCTCGAGGAAGTTAGAGGAGATGTTTCTAGAACATGGTCTGCCTGAGGAATTGTTGGTTGACAATGCGGCGTCTTTCAGGTCGCTGGACGTGAGGGAAATGTGTGAAAAATGGGGAGTGAGGTTGAACTTCAGAGCGGCTTTTAGAGGTAATTGTAATGGAATAGTGGAAAGAAACCATAGGACAGTGAAAAGAATAGCGGCGAGATCAGGAATAGGTATCAGGGAAAGTTTGTTTTGGTATAACTTCATGCCAAGGGAGGGAGTGAATGAAGAATCATGCCCTTGGAAAATTAAATATAGATACAAATGGAGGCATCCTGAGGAGACATGTTGTCGGCCGACAGTTTTGACAGTAGAAAAATTTAAAGTTGGAGATGAGGTTTGGGTGAAACCGAATGGAGCGAGGTGTACGACAAGGTGGGGAGTGGGAAAAATCACTGGAGTATTATCGGATTGCAAATTGGAAGTTGATGGAATAGCAAGGCATATCTTGGATTTGAGAAGAATATGTGTTTGATCGATCAAGTTTGTTTTGTTCGATCACGGGGGCGTGTGCTATTATTGGTATAAGTAGCCCGTTGGAATGAAGAAATTGTGCTCCACAATTTAGTCGGTGTTTTAATTGCATTGTATTACGGATAAGTTGAGTTACTATTTAGGAATTTACTTAATCTATGGTCTTTTTAATAAAACTTTTGACCGACGAGCACTTTTATGTTCCCACAATTATTATTATTATTATTATTATTATTATTATTATTATTATTATTATTATTATTATTATAATATATATTTATTATTATATAAT